>CM065742.1:2086082-2091082 GCA_033310375.1 Conus canariensis | reverse complement strand
GTTTTTACTTCTTCGATTTTTTCACTAGAAACAAATATTGAAAATAAATCAGCAGGCATATTTTGACGTTTTTGTCTGCTAGTAATGACCATGCATTTAGTTTTTTTTGCATTAAGAGACATGTGATTGATTTCCGTCCATTTGACGACACTGTTATAAACTATCTTGTAGATCGGAGTCACAACCTGCAAGCGAGGGTGGTTAGAATGCATAGAGTTGTCATCAGCAAATAATTCGCAGTCACATCGAATACGTAGCGGTAAATCATTTATATAGATCGAAAAGAGTAAAGGGCCAAGAACGGATCCTTGTGGAACACCATATTTTACTGGCTGCAAATCTGATTTTGAGGAATTAACACATACTACCTGTTTTCGATCAGAGAGAAATGAGGACATGAACTGAAGTGTATTTTCAGAGAGTCCGTATAAAACGAGCTTTTTTAGGAGAAGAGAGTGGTTTATAATATCAAAAGCTTTAGCTAGATCAATAAAGACAACTCCTGTAAGTTCATTGCTATTAATGTTCAAGAGCCATTTGTCAATCATTTGCGTAAGCGCGGTGTGGCAGGAATGGTTTTCCCTAAAACCTGACTGCTAAGGATGAATCAAATTATATTTGTTTAAATGGGTAACTAAATATTTTTGGATATGTTTTTCGAGCGGTTTTGAAAGAATTGACAGAACAGATACAGGTCTGTAGTTACAAGGGTTGGACGGATCTCCAGTTTTGTACAGCGGGACAACTTTTGCTTGTTTGAAACATTCCGGAAAACAGTTTTTCTCTATACATAGGTTATATATGTAAGTAAGAGAGTCTGTTATGACTGGTGCAGACAACTTGATTATACTGGGATCCAAGTCGTAAATACCTTTGGTTTTCGATTGTTTCTGTGACATTAAGTATGCAAATACTTCGGGTATTGTTATGTAAGGAATGGACACATAAGATTTAATATTCTTTGACTTACAATATTCAGTTACTAATTCTAGATCATTTTCTTCCCATTCATCATTATTTATTAAGTTTTCAGCAATGTTAACAAAATAGTTGTTAACTGCGTCAGGGGTAATATCTTTATTGTTAAGAGAGAGAGAGAGAGAGAGAGAGAGAGAGAGAGAGAGAGAGAACCCCATATTCAAATGAGACTGTCAAATCCGGAACGTATCAAATTCACCAATGAAACGGAACAACACATCCGGCAAAATCTGTACAGAAAAGCTTTTCAAGACAGTTTTGGCGCGCACACACACACACACACACACACACACACACACACACACACCACACACACACACACACACACACACACACACACGCACACACACACACACACACCACACACATACACACACGGGGGGGGGGGGGGGGGGGGGGGGGGGGGGGGGGGGGGGGAGGAAAAACACGCAGAAATGTAATTCAGTGTCTGTCTGTTTGTTTCCCTGTCTGTCTATGTGTCTGTCTCTGTTTTTTTTTTTTTCTCTCTCTCTGTCTCTGTCAGTCTCTGTCTGTTCTGTCTGTCTGTCTGTCTGTCTGTCTGTCGCTTACACTCACAAATAATCTCCCCTCCCAACACACACCACACACACACACACACACACACACACACACACACACACACCCACACACACACACACCGACATGCACGTGCGCGCGCGCGCGCGCGCGCGCGCGGACAGACAAGCAGAAATAACTAGACAGTTAGAAACGGACAAAATGGACAATAAGGAGGATAGCAACACGACGGGACACTGAGACAGAATGAGACAGAGAGAGACAGACACAAACAGACAGACAGAGACAAAAAAATCATCGACATCCACCTCCACCCCCCCCCCCCCCCCTTACCTCCACCCCATCCCTCCCACACCCCACCTGCCCACCCACGGTCAAGATGACGGAAGAACCGGGAAGTGAGTGCTCTCACGGGCACTGACCACGCTGATAACAACCATCCATCCTGTCTTCTTCTCCTCTCTCGCTGTGTTCGTGCGTTGCTGATGGTGATATAGGTTCGACTCCACAGATACGAAATCGGCTCCAACTCTCGTATGTTTGGCCTGGTCTTCTGTACGTTCACTCAAAGTTGCATGTAAGGTTTGTTAGTCGAGGATCGGGCATGAACTCTCTGTGTGTGTCGCTGTCTCTGTCTCTGTCTCTCTGTCTGAATGTAAGTGTGTGTGTGAGTGTCTGTCTTTGTCTCTTTCTCTCTCAAACACACACACACACACACACACACACACACACACACACACACCACACCACACCACACACACACACACACACACACACACACACACACACACACACACACACACACACACACACACACACACACACACACACACACACACACAACCTGGCACAGCCGATCCTGATTGCCTGAAGGAGTTTCTGTTCACTTGGTTCTCTGTTCTATTTTGTTTCGTTGTTATCTGCAAACAATCCACACAGTCCGCCAGACTTTAAACTTGGTCGAACCCCAGTCCTTACAGACGAGATGTATGTCGTTTATATTGGAGCTGAGGCGGATTCTAACCAAGGCACAAAAGCTGAATCAGAGACGTGTTTTTCTAAACTTTGTGTTTTATCTTCGTCTCTAAAGGCACTCAGTTCGGGGTCCGTTTTGCTTACATGAAACTGCTTCTCTCACTGGCAAGTAGCTAGGATCCAGTTCCACGCCTGACGAGCTCTTTGCAGAGCGAAACAGTTGTTGGCTGCTGGTCCTGTTGACCTCCACGTCGAAGGAACAACAAAACTGACGGAGTATTGCCTAGGGAAAGGATTCGTTCTCATGCCGCCTTAAACTTAACCGCAAGTCTGGTCTTTGAAAGGTATGTACGGTAACTGGGACGGATTTGGATGTTTCCTCCGTTTTCTTTTACGGAAATTTGAAGGCATCTGGGGCAAGGTTTTATTATTATCATTTTCTTTTTCTTTCTTTTTTTTGTTTTTTTTTTTTTGCATGTCTTGCATGAACTTGTAAACATTTGGGGCGAGTGGATGGGTTTTCAGCGTTTTTAAACTTGGGATTTTCTAAATCAGTGTTTAACCCTGATGGATTTTCATCCCAGGAGGCAGCTGCCCCCCCCCCCCCACCCCCCTCCCCGTCCTTGCCCTCCCTGTCCCCACGCCCCACTCTGCATACAACCTCTCTGAGCTATGTCTTCTATATTGCCACCTTTCAGTGTTTAGAAAACTTGTAGTCCTCATTATTTTCGTCCCCTTCACTGAACTCTCATGTTTGTTTCGTCGGAGAACCTTTTCGTGTTGGCGGGAGAATCCATCCAGTTATGGTGGAGTTTCCAAATGACTTATACAGAAGTGCTTCTTACTGATAGGTAACCAGGAAACCTGTTTCTTACTGATAGGTAACCAGGAAACCTGTTTCTTACTGATAGGTAACCTGGAAACCTGTTTCTTATTGATAGGTAACCAGGAAACCTGTTTCTTACTGATAGGTAACCTGGAAACCTGTTTCTTACTGATAGGTAACCAGGAACCTGTTTCTTACTGATAGGTAACCAGGAACCTGTTTCTTACTGATAGGTAACCAGGAAACCTGTTTCTTACTGATAGGTAACCAGGAAACCTGTTTCTTACTGATAGGTAACCTGGAAACCTGTTTCTTATTGATAGGTAACCAGGAAACCTGTTTCTTACTGATAGGTAACCAGGAAACCTGTTTCTTACTGATAAGTAACCAGGAACCTGTTTCTTACTGATAGGTAACCAGGAACCTGTTTCTTACTGATAGGTAACCAGGAACCTGTTTCTTACTGATAGGTAACGTCCGTTTCTTCGTAGGTAATAGGAACCTGTTTCTTACTGATAGGTAACCAGGAAACCTGTTTCTTACTGATAGGTAACCAGGAAACCTGTTTCAGCCTGATGAGTTCTTCAGTGTGTAAAGCAGATGTTGCTTGATGGTCCTCGTGGATTTCCACTTGGGAAGAACAATAATACTCAGAGAGACAGAGACACACACACACACACACACACACACACACACACACACACACACACACACACACACACACACAGAGAGAGAGAGAGAGAGAGAGAGAGAGAGAGAGAGAGAGAGATTTTACAGAAAATATTCTACGCTTGTTTATTCGCCTACTTTTAGTCAATTACCGACAATAACTGGGGAATCATCCGCCTTGCGGTCGTCATCCCCAACACACACACACACACACACACACACACACACACACACACACACACACATTACGTAGACATACACGCCATCTAGGAACGGAACTGGCACGGACAGCTTGCGGACGTGATCGTTCTTGCAACTTGATCAAGTACCTCTCGACACCACCAACCAGCACCACACGCAATACATGTCACCCAGCACCACACGCAATACATGTCACAGAGACCGGGTCTTTGGCGTAACAGCTGCAGCTGCACATGCGCATTCGGTCAATAAGTGTAACGCCGGACCTACTACTCCGCGATCACGTATCCGTTTATCTTTTCACGCCACGCGCAAGCGGACGAGTGTGAATGTGGTAGGCCTACTGGGTCTTTGTCCGGGAGAGTGTCCGCGTTGTTGGAGGGAAAAACATATTGTTTACAGCGAGCCACCGCCGACGCCTGTTTTTTCCTGTGTGTTGGTGCACGCGCGCATGAAATGAATGAGGTGATGGGTATGGGTGGCTACTCGTATCGAAAGTCCACGATCACCGTTTTCTTCGTGAAAACGTTGTTGTTTTTTTCCCGCCGTGATCAGTACTAATTTCACATGATTACAGTAACTCACAAACGCTGCTTCAAGATTTCTCTTTTTATCTGTGTATATTTATCTGTTTATTTGCTCCTTCATTCATCCATTCATTCACTGCTATACGTATTTCAGGCTTGTTTTTATACCAGAGTGAACGCTGTCCTGGACTGGTTCGCGTTACTGGGCTGACCAGTCCAGTCTAGCCGTCTGTTTGTCCATAGCTGGAGGTCTTTTGTTTACTGGGGTGTCCTTCCCCAGGGCTAAG
>CM065742.1:2050962-2055962 GCA_033310375.1 Conus canariensis | reverse complement strand
CAAGCAATTCCAGACGCTGCACTACTGGCAGACACCACCAAGCCGGCAGTACCTCTGCCGCCACCACTGCCCCCCCCCCCCCCCCCCCCCCCCCCGACCCTGAAACAGCAGCGGGCGCTGAATGCAGCAGACTATAAATAGCCCTAGCCACGTCGCTCGTTATCGATCTGTTCAGCTTTTTTTTTCTTCTTCTTCTTCCTCCCTGCGCTCAGCGGAAAAGGGAGAGAATCGGAATAAAAACAGCCCGAGCCCAAGTCACAAATATATAAAATGTGTTTGTGAACAGGGGGACAAAAATACACCACAGATCTTCTGCGGGGATCAGTCCCATTCCCTTTGAAGTTAGTTGCGTCACTGACTGTTGTTGTTGTTGTTGTTGCTGCTGCTGCTGTTGTTTGTTTGTTGGTTGGTTGGTTTGTTGCTCAGTTGAGCTTGATTTGTGTATTTGTTGATTATTTGTAGAGGGGAGGGGTGGGGGTGGGGTGGGGGTGAGGGGATTGGATGTTTATGGCAGGTAAGAGACCAGACCTTCAGGGGGCGTGGGATTGGGGGTGGAAGTGTGGGGGTGGAGGAGAGTGAGAGAGAGAGAGAGGGGGGGGGTTGGGATGGGGATGAGGATGGAGTGGGGGGGGGACAAGCATAAAGGAGGGTAAGAGGAGGGCAGAGGGAGAAGGAGGCAGAAGAGAGGAAGAGAAAAAAGAAAAGGGGGGGGGGGGGGGGGAAGGAGGGGCACAGAGAGAGAGAGAGTCGGAGTCGGAAGAAATTTATTCATGAGAGAGCGAGAGACGGGGGGTAGGGGGTGGGGATGGGGTGGGGTGGGGAGGGGAGGGAGGAAGAGAGGGAGGGAGAGAGAGGAGAGAGAGAAACAGACAGACAGACAGACACAGAAAGACAGAGAGAGAGAGAGAGACAAAGACAGACAGACAGAGAGACAGAGAAACAGAGATGGAGACAGAGACAAAGAGATAGAGAGAAAGGCAGAGAGAGAGACAAGAAAATGTAAGAGAGAGAAAGGAGGAAGGGAAGGTGGGGAGGAAAAGCAGAGAGAGAGAGAGAGAGGAAAGAGAGAGAGAGAGAGAGAGAGAGAGAGAGAGAGAGAGAGAGAGAGAGAGGAAAGAGAGAGAGAGAGAGAGAGGAAAGAGAGAGAGAGAGAGAGAGAGGAAAGAGAGAGAGGAAAGAGAGAGAGAGAGAGAGGAAAGAGAGAGAGAGAGGAAGAGAGAGAGAGAGAGAGAGAGAGAGAGAGAGAGAGAGAGGAAGAGAGAGAGAGAGAGAAAAGAGAGAGAGGAGAGGAGAGAGAGGAGAGAGAGAGGAGTGGAAGAGAAAGAGACAGAGGAGAAGGAAAAGAAAGAGAATGAGAGGGAGAGAAAGAGAAGAGAGAGAGAAGAAGAAGAAGAAGAGAAGAAGAGAAGAAGAGAAGAAGAGAAGAAGAGAGGAGTGCTAACAATACTTGTTTGGCTTTTATACCAAGAGGAACAAATAACAATAGTCGCACAAACGGCACATAAAATAAAAATCGCCCCCCCCCCCCCCCTCAAAAAAAAAAAAAAAAAAGAAAGAAAGAAAAAAAAAAAAAAAAAAAAAAAAGAAAAGAAAAGAAAAAAAAAAGGAAGACTGGAAGGAAAATAAGGGTAAACGGCACCACATTTTTGTCGGCAAAGTATTGGAGCGTATCCACAAATCACCGCGACACAAGGGTTTCATGGATCGAAGAGAGAGAGAGAGAGAGAGAGAGAGAGAGAGAGAGAGAGAGAGAGAGAGAGAGAGAGAGAGAGAGAGAATAATAAGATCGGCAGACTCTTGATCCTATTTGTCAGGTATCATCATCCGATGGTCTGTCTGTGTCTGTGTTTGTTCTCTCTCTCTCTCTCTCTCTCTCTCTCTCTCTCTCTCTCTCTCTCTCTCTCTCTCTCTGAAAGAAATCTGATCTGTTCATTATGTCCAAATTCAAAAGAGGACGAAGTTCATTTTGTACTGTCATGCTCAATATTAAGAGATCTTAGAGAACAATTCATCTTGCAAAAGTATTTTAACCATCCTTAGGGCTAAGGGGCTATGGCCTTTATGGATAAAAGATCTCTCTCTCTCTCTCTCTCTCTCTCTCTCTCTCTCTCTCTCTCTCTCTCTCTCTCTCTCTCTCTCTCTCTCTCCATTTATAGGCTATATGTATATATCCACAGTTACCTGTTGATCTATACCCCCCGACACACACACACACACACACACACACACACACACACACACACACACACACACACACACACACACACACACACACACACACACACACACACACACACACACACACACCCGTCCCAAAAGAGTCTATTTGCCAATGGCAATTTTAAAAAAATTGAAAAAAAAAAGTCCTCTTTCTTCGGTCCTCGTAAAGGAGGTGGTATGGATGGGGTGGGGGGTGGGGGAGCGGGAGGGGGGAAGTGGAGGACTCAGCACAGAAGCTGACTCCGAAGAGAGCATCTCTTTCAGCCTGGCTCTCTCCACAGAGAATCGAACCCCCGGAATCGTGAAACAGCAAGGGTCTCAGCACCGCCAACCACGCCCCCTTCAGTGATCACAAATCCCATCCCAACTGAGTTCAAATTGGTGCAAAAAAAAAAAAAAAAAAAAAGAAAAAAAAGAAAAAGAAAAAAGAAAACCCAACCCCAGAGAATCAGTGAAGAAACAAAAGTTTATAGATAGAAAGGTAGATGAAAACATCTGCACTGACATGACCAAAACACTGCATATTTCCTGTACAGAAGACAAGAACAAACAAACAAACAAATAAAGGAGAGAAAAAAAAATGTTCCAGACGTAAAGGCGCACAAAGAAAAGAAAGAAAGAAGATGAAAAAGAAACAAAAGAAAAAGAAAAAGTGAAAGTCCATTATGAATCAACCAGGCGCTCTTTGTACGCACGTAACGTAACGTAACAACAGCAAAGAACGACAATTCTCTCCGGGGTGATTGCAATGATTGGCTGCCATAATCGGCCACCTTCGATCCAAGGTTGTTCTCTCCCTTCCCCCCCCCCCCTCCCTTCCCATTCCCAGCAATTCTGTATGACGTCATGAGCTATTTTTAACGCACTGCGCCCAAGCCTGGCTTACTGTGTGTGGCGTACGGTGCGTTGTTGTTGGATGGAAACGATCATTGATTGAGAGAGAGAGAGAGAGAGAGAGAGAGCGTTGAGCGAGGAGTGTACCAATAGGGCTTGCCATGTAGGTATTTTGCTACAACAGCTTATTATTAGTGGCATTATTTTTGTTGTTGCTTTTTAGGGGGGAGGACGAAAAAAGGTCTGTTTGTTTTAAAGATATTTGAAAAACAGAGACATTATCTCTCATAGATGTCTGACAGATGAAAATCCGCCATATCACGTGGGAAAATATCTCACGTGTTCTCTCTCTCTCTCTCTCTCTCTCTCTCTTCTCTCTCTCTCTCTAAGCACACACACACACACACACACACACACAGAGCACAAATACACACACACACACACACAACACTTACACGCACGCACACACACACACACACACACACACACACACACACACACACACACACACACACACACACACACACACACACGTTCGCGCGCGCACACATACACTCATTGTATGCTCTCTCTCAGTCTCTCTCTCTCTCTCTCTCTCTCTCTCTCTCTCTCTCTCTCTCTCTCTCTCTCTCTCTCTCTCTCTCAACATAATAGGTGTCGTTTGTTTAGTTGTAATAAGCAGCGCTTTATCGTCAACAACGAAAGAAAGAAAGATTGACAGAAAAATCAACATTATCCTGTCAATACTGTACCACTACAATATACGAAAAAAAAACAACAACCGCTATACATACTATATCCCCACTAGACCACACCATAACCAAACCACAATCACACATATCCATACTATTCCCACCCTATTCCCATCCCATCGCATCATATCCCTGTTATATCAAACCGTATATGTATTACACCAGGAATAACCCCACTATACTATACCATTTCCCCACTATACACCCTACCCCCACTATATCTCAACATATCCCTACTTTCCCACGCTCTATCCCCACTATACCACACCATATCCCTACTTTACCACACCCTTTCCCCACTACACTACACCATATCCCCACTATACCACACAATATCCCCACTATACCACACAATATCCCTACTTAACCACACCATATCCTCACTATACCACTCCATATCCCCACTATACCACATAATATCCCCACTATACCACACCATATCCCTACTTTACCACACCCTTTCCCCACTACACTACACCATATCCCCACTATACCACACAATATCCCCACTATACCACACCATATCCCTACTTTACCACACCATATCCTCACTATACCACTCCATATCCCCACTATACCACACAATATCCCCACTATACCACACCATATCCCTACTTTACCACACCATATCCTCACTATACCACTCCATATCCCCACTATACCACACAATATCCCCACTATACCACACCATATCCCTACTTTACCACACCATATCCTCACTATACCACTCCATATCCCCACTATACCACACAATATCCCCACTATACCACACCATATCCCTACTTTACCACACCATATCCTCACTATACCACTCCATATCCCCACTATACCACACAATATCCCCACTATACACACCATATACCCATTATACAAACCATATACCCCACTATGCCACACCATCTCCCCACTATAGCATAGCATATCCCCATGATGCCTTACCATATCCTAGCTATGTTAACCATATCCTAACTATGTTAACCATATCCCAACTGCACCATAACAAAATATTCACTCCACCAGACAATACCCGTGCCATACCATACCATACCATACCATACCATACCATACTATACCGTACCGTACCGCACCATATTATACCGTACCGTACCATATTATACCGTGCCGTACCGTACCGTACCATATTATACCGTACCGTACCGTATTATACCGTACCGTACCATATTATACTGTACC
>CM065742.1:2035962-2045962 GCA_033310375.1 Conus canariensis | reverse complement strand
AGAACCGTTTGCATCCACTGTCATACGTCTATTATTGAGTATAGGGGATTTGCATGGATCTAGCGTTTTACTGATGATTTCAAGGAGGCTGGTCCCCTCCACCTCATGTAAGGTGTTGCAAGTCAGAAGTTTTCCTTTAGTCCGACTGACACGTGGTTGTCACGATCCACACCTCTTTGATTCAGAACAATTGTTGTTGTTGTTGTTGTTGTTTAACCCCTTCAGTCTTACTTTTAGCACTTGATTTGAATGTGGATCTTTAATCCTGGTAATTAACTTATTGGTCAGCAGTTCCGTGTGTGTGTGTGTGTGTGTGTGTGTGTGTGTGTGTGTGTGTGTGTGTGTGTGTGTGTGTGTGCGTGCGTCCGTGTGTGTGTGTGTGTGTGTGTGTGTGTGTGTGTGTGTGTGTGTGTGCGTGTGTGTGTGTGTGTGTGTAACTTCCTCAGTTGTCGCCCGGATGTGGGCTCTGTGTTCAGCTGGTCTGTAGATATGATTTTGACTGATTATGTGACCTTGAAGCTATAGTGTCAAGTTTTTCACACACACACACACACACACACACACACACACACACACACACACACACACACACACACACATTGTCTTTGCTTTTGATTACCACATCATTGGTATGAGCTCATTTCCCCGTGGTATTTGTACAGATAGATTGTTATTTCATTTTTTTTTAAACTACAAATTGTTTTATGGATCATTACTGTTGCAATCGTTGTTTTATTATCGGGTTATTGTTCACACAGACACACACACACACACACACACACACACACACACACGCGCGCGCGCGCGCATGCACGCACGCACACACACGCACGCACGCACACACACACACACACACAACACACACACACACACGCGCACGCACGCACGCACCACACACACACACACACACACACACACACACACCACACACACACACACACACACACCGGTTTCTTCAGGTTACGCTATCATGACTATCAGGTAATTTTCCCGTGTTATTTGTACCGATAGAACGTCAGTCAGTTTTGTTTGTTTGTTTAAAAAAAAATAACTTCAGGCTATTGTTTTCATTATCACTGTTGCAGTTGTTGTTTGATCAAGCTATTTCTTTCTTTCTTTCTTTCTTCGACCCAAAAACAAAGCTTCAGATTGTTATTTCAATTGTTACTGTTAAAATCGTTGTTTCAGCTGAATTAAAAACAAGATGCAAAGCATATAAACGTACTCCCAGTTTATCTTGAATACGCGTGAGATATACCATAAAGAGGAAAAACCGTTTTGGGCCGTTATAGCCGTTAGTAACGGCTATTCTGGTAAACATGGGCCATCATCCATGACCCATAATGAACATACCTACAAATTTGCAGAAAGATCGGCCAAATACTTTCTGAGATATTCCATAAGAAGGAAAACCGTTGTGGGCCGTTATAGCCGTTAGTAAAGGCTATCACGGTAAAATAAAACATCGGGCATCATCCGTGACCCATGATGAACATACCTACAAATTTTCAGAAAGATCGGCCCAGAAGTTTTGTCTGGAGCGAGTGGAACACATTTTGACCACGGACGGACAGACAGACAGACAGACACACAGACAGCATGTCTTGGTTTAAACGAATTTATTCAGGAAGTACACACAAAGGCAGCAACAACATATAAGACGAGTACAACAAGCAAAATGCTTATACACGGTACTCACTGAATATAAAAACAATGGATTGGCTGCAAAAAACTGAACATGAACGTTTGCATTCAAGAAATAATCTGAAAACAAGTAATAACCTGAAACAAGTTTTTAGGGAGGGAACAGCAAAGCAAGGAAAAGGAAAATCCAACACCGAGGCAAAACATTCAATTAGAACAAACTATCTGTACCAGGGCAGGCTGTAGGCCAAAGACCTCTTTTAAGATTGTAATATATTTGAGATTTTAAGTCACTACAGTAGGTAAGCTCATTGGAAGTAGACTATACACTAGTGTAGCAGATGAAGGAGAAAGAATACTGAACATATGGTGAAAAAGTCACATCATTAATAAGATGAAGGAAATTTATTAGCGGATAAATCTGTTAGACATGCGAATAAAATCACCAATTGTAATTAATATTGCACAGTTTTCAGTGCAGGTTTTGTCTTGGTCACCACATAACAAAATTTTAGCATCTGCTTTTATGTCATTAGGCAGTAACGCTATTGTCTGAGTTCGAGCTAACTGGAAGAGTGGGCAGTGCAACAAAAAGTGATTGGCGTCTTCAACAGGATAACCACAGTTACAAGCTGCACTGTTTGACAGGTGTCGTTTAAATAAGTCACTGTTCAAGTCACTCATTTCCAGTCTCAGTTTGCAAATTATTATTTCAGATTGTCTGTCTTGCAAATAATAATAAGAAGGAACAACTGTATCTGTATTACTAAGGTAACGCTTAACAAAACTAAGAGAATCAGACTGCTTAATGTTATCAGGAAGACTGTTCCAAAGAATAGTAGTGGAAGGAAAGAATGATAATTTATACAGTTCCAGTCTGCACCTTGGTACTTGTCTTTCCTGGGGATTTCGTCTGTGATAAGGGTTGATTGAAGCAACTAGAGGAGGAAGACGTTCAACTAAATACAATGGCACAGTGCCATTAACAATTTTGAAATACAATATGAGTTTATGACGACGACGTCTTTCTTTAAGGGACGTTAGTCCTGATTCATTGTATAGTTTTTGATGATTAGTACCACGAACTGATCCAGTGATTGTCCTAATAGCATCCAAATTGAGGTTTTCAAGATCTTGGCTTTGTTTATTCGTACAGTTGTCCCAAATAACATCTGAGAAGTCAAAATGAGGTAGAATAATTGATTTATACAAAGTAAGAAGAGATTTACGACTCAATCTGTACTTGTATGTCCGAAGACATGCAATAAGGACACGGCACTTGGATAAAATAGATTTAATATGGAGGTCCCATTTACAGTTGTTTTGTATCATTACACCTAGATGCTTATGGGAGTCTGATTCCTGTAATATCACATCACTAAATTTCAAGGGCTGTGTTTGGGGTACTGTGTGACTGGAAATGGTTAATAATTTAGTTTTGGATTGGTTGAATTCTACTTTCCAAGCAGAAGCCCACTTTCTTATCTTGTCAAGATCTGAGTTTAAAATTTCTGTCCTGAGTTGGGTGTTATCTAACGCCAGATATATGCTAGTATCATCTGCAAATAATTTGATAATCGATTCAATATCATGTGCAATATCATTTATGTAGACAAGGAATAGAAGTGGTCCAAGAACAGAACCTTGCGGAACACCTGCTGATATTGGGAGGTAGGACGATTTACTCCCTTTTAGAACAACAGCCTGGGACCGATCTCTTAGATAGTCAGTAAACCATTCGAGAAGTTGTCCACGGATACCCAAAGCAGACAGTTTATGTAATAATGCTTGGTGCCACACTTTATCGAAGGCTTTAGATATGTCAAAAAAAATTGCTTGTGCAGTTGTTTTAGCTTCTAAAAATTTGCAAAAGTCATCGTATATACTCAAAAGTTGAAAGACAGTCGAGTCATGTGGAATAAACCCAGACTGAGCGGTTGCTAAAAGATTGTTATCTGTGAGGTATTTGAAAACATGTTTTTGAACACATTTCTCCAGCACTTTGCCTACACAGCTCAAGAGCGAAATGGGGCGGTAATTTCCACACTTGTTTCTGTCTCCTTTTTTGAATATTGGAGTTACATGGGCTAGTTTCCATATGGATGGAAACCTACATTCTGTTAATGAACGGTTAAACAAAAAAGTCAATGGTTCACAGATAACGTCTGCAGCAGCTACTAACACTTTGTTATGGACTAAATCAGGCCCTACTGCTTTTTTGCAGTCAAGACTTTTCAATATTTCCAATACTATATTTGTAGAAAGAGTCAGCTGATCTATGGACCCGTTGAATTCATTTAATCCAGGAATCTCAGCTCCACCATCCACCGAACACTGCGCAGCAAAGTATGTATTGAATACAGTTGCTTTATCTTTCATGGAGTAGTAAACTACACCATTTTCTTCTATTGGGGGAATATTGTCTTGAGGCATACCTTTGGCTGAAATGAATGTTTTTACTAGTTTCCACCAGTCCTTTGATCCAAAACCGCAAGGAGAAGAAATACGACTATCAAGTTCAAGTGCGTACTCAGCCTTTCTTAATCTGATTTTTTCTGTAAGGTCGTTACGGATTCGACGAAATAATGCCCATGTCCAACCGAAATTTAAGGATTTGGCTAATCTGTGAATGGCATTTTTCTTTTTTATAGTCTTTTTTATTTCAATAGTTATCCATGGAGCATCACGTTCATTGACTGTAATTTCTTTAACTGGCACACAAAGTTTTGCCGTGTTCATGAGTACTTCTGACATTTTTTCAGCAGCATCATCAATTGATTCTAAAGACAGAATTGCATTCCAATTAGTATTTGATAATTCGGTAATCAATTTTGCAACATCTAACTTCGAGTAATTACAAATTGTGCGTCTGTAGCATGTGTTGGGCCTATGATGATTTTTCAAGACAGCATATGGTGATGAATGATCACTACAGATCGGTGGCATTACGTCCGTGGTTTGGATCATTTCAGGACATGGTGTAAGTATAAGGTCTAGTAATGTTGAAGATTGTTCAGTAATACGGGTTGGTTTCTTAACCAGTTGAAATAAACTATTTGTAATCATTATATTCTGGAGATGATATGGGAGTTGATTTGCACAGTCAGCATTAAAATCTCCAAGAACAATATATTTATGAGGAGTTTTGCCTGCAAGTTGGATTGATTGGTCGATTAAGCCCCAGTAAGCTACATTAACATCAGGAGGCCTGTAGAATGTTCCAACCAATAATGTGTCCTGACCCAGTTTAGTCTCCACCCATACCGCTTCTAAATCTGCTACACTCAGATCAGGCCTGGGTTTACAGATTAATTTAGTTTTAACATATACAGCGACACCACCGTGTGCGTCTCCAGGCCTGTCACACCTAAGAGGAGGGTGAAAACCAGGGATCATGACGTCATCATCAGCTGTGGTTTCTGAGAACCACGTTTCTGATACACTTATAACATCAAAGCAGCTTGCTTCGCATTGAACTAAGGGAATTTTCCTACTCAAACTGCGCGCATTCAGGTGGATAATGGAAAATCCATCCAGGTCGATGTTGTCTGGTCCAGGGTTGGGGTGAATGTCACCCGCAAGTTCCAAAAGCAACTGAACCAATAGCATACACTGAGAGGTAAGCATAAGATTACCTGGTCCCGTATACCCATGGACACTAAGGTCAATGCATGATTTGTTAAGGTTAGTAGTCTTTTCAAAAGACTTTCTACAATATATATATTTGGGTAGAATGAACTCGGACATGATGAAGATAAAGAATGCAGGAGTCAAAGCTCTAGATCTGTATGATGTTAAAAGGAGGACGGGGGCAAAAGTGCTAACAGTGACAAAAGACATTTTGTATGTAGATAATTGGAGAGCCCTGGCATAGTACATTCCGATACTGGCTCTGAACTGGCCTAGGCTACAATTCATGTCACAGAACGGAGCAAGAATTCAAACAGTTCAGATGACAGCATTGGAATGCCATAGTTTCTTAAAATCACCCCGGTGTTGGTCAGTATAGTACACAAAAGTATTATTATATTTTGCCCTAACAAGTGAAAAATTGACATAATTGAATAGAAGTAAAAAGAAAAATAACAGTAAGTATATAGATTCAATTCCATCATAAGTTTGGCAGGGGAGAAGCGAGATATCAAATTCAAGCAAATATTTCCAAGAAGCGAAAAGCAAATATCAAACAACTGAATCACAATTAATAATAAGTTTCGATAAATCACCATCACCGTCTAATCATCATCGCTAATTGATTTTCATAACTCTAATCAATCCTCAGTAGTTAATTATCAACAATTATTCATCAGTATCATTATTAATCAATCAATTACCAAACATTGTGTCACAAATCAAAAATAATTACAACACAAATCAATCATCATTTCGAGTCAGCTGTCACCAACAATCAAGCTTAATCACCAGTCGATCATCTTCACCAATCAATCAATCATAAATCGATCATCGAAACCACTCAATCTACATCCACAATCAATCAATCACAAAACAAACGTCGTCAACACTTTCGTCTCCAATCCATTTTCATCACCTCTCATTAACAAACAGTCATCAGCAATCAGTCAATGACCTATCAGTTACCACCAATAATCAATCGTTATCACTAGTTAATCAACACCATCACTGATCAGTCATTATCACTTGTCAAACAATATATAATCACTGGTCAGTCATTGCTAGCACAACTCAATCGTTATCATCACCGGTCAGTCATTAGCATAAATTAATCAATCGCTATCACTAATCAGTCACTATCACCAATCAATTTTAACCATCACTAGTCAATCATTATCACTAGTCAGTCGTCACCATCAGTCACTATCACCAACCAGTCATCATCATCACTGGTCAGCCACATCACTAATCAGCCATTATCACAAGTCAATCGTCATGACCACTGATCAGTCACCATCACCAATCAGGTGTCACTAATCATCCATCATCACCGATCAGTCATCACGAATCATTCATCACCAGCTCAGACCAGTCATTATCCAGTCATCATCACAAATCAATCGTCACCATCACCAACCAGTCACTATCGCTAACTAGTCGTCTTCACCATTATTAATCTGTCGTTATTACTAATCAATAGTCATCATGAATGATCAATCGTTATCACAAATCAATCTTCATTATCACTGATCAGTCACTGATCAGTCACTATCGCCAATCAACCATCACCACCACTCATGAGACATAATTACTAATTAATCATAATCATTATCATCATCACTGATCAGTCATTATCACTAATCAATCATCGTTATCACTGATCAGTCATTATCACCAACCAATCATCTCAATCAGTGATCATTCATCACTAATCAATCAACACAATTGCTGATCAGTCATTATCTCTGACCAGTCATTATCACAAGTCAATTACTATCATCACTGATCAGTTATTATAACTAGTCAATCATCACCATCGTCACCATCATCGATAATCAGTCTATTACTTCAATCTTCAATATCACTACATCAGCCATTGTCATTACTCCATCATTATCATTATCATCATCATCATCATCAATCGTCATCAATGATCAGTGACTGACAATCATCATTAATCATCATTGATCATCATTAACAATCAATCAACAACTGATCACAATCACACACACACACACACACACACACACACACACACACACACACACACACACACACACAGGGGATAAGCACCCCCCCCCACCACACACACACACAGGAGATAAGCAACACACACACACACACACACACACACACACACTACATAAACATAAACACACATACATGCACAGGCACGCACCGCCTCCTCTCTCCCACACACACACAAATACACACAAACGCATATACACAAACACATATACACACACACGCACATACCCTGTTCCTACGAACCCCAACAATCACCACCGCCACCACCACCTATGCACACACAAACATAAGCGCATGCATACATTCATACACACACACATACACACATACATACATACACATACACGCACATGCTCGTACATGAATGCCCCTGCTCCATGCACCCCACCTTTACACACAGACGTAAGTGCATGCGCGCGCGCGCGCGCGCGCGCGCGCGCACACACACACACAACACACACACACACCACACACACACACACACCACACCCACGTGCTTATATGCACTCGTATCAATATATATTATGTACACACTTTAACAACAACATCAGTATTCCTGTGCCCATTGAAACCTGACTTATGTCATCAGCATACACAATATTATATAATTATTTGTATGTTGTTCTCAAGTCAACTTCACAAAGCTTAGAATATAAAGCAAGACATATAAAGCAAGACAAACAGTTTGAACAGAAGACCAGTTAGTTCCAGGGAATTCACTTCGACAATATTCTATGCTACATTTCGCGATATGCAAGTGTGTTTTTCCTTTAATCTTATCTTCGGTCTCGCTGGGGTAGTACTACCACACATTAACAGTCATGGAATGCACAGCACCAATATGACGATGATTGTTCACAAAGCTGTTGTGTGCTCACCATTAATCTAGGACAAAGCTAGGTATCGGTCTTTGGCGACAAGTGACTAACCATTTATGCCGAGTAACCTTAAAAATAAACAATTGTCATCAATTTGATCTCATAATTTCATGTTAACATAGGTGATCAGTGATCACAACGCCAAACAATAACAATAATAACAGGTCCATTTTTAGTCTGCTTTCGTAGGTTAATTGATATGACAATCAATACGATAAATGAATATAGAAATATACAACAGAACAAACATGAGTACTACCGGAATGTATCTAGAATATATCCAAATATAGAATCCAATGTTCAGAAGGCATCTATGCCTTGCTTTGACGTTACACGGTGCACAGTACCTCTGCACAGAACGAAGATGACACCATCCCTCACCCAGGTGTTCTCAATGGCTCTCTTCCTTTTCTTTTCACGAGCTACAGCAGCAATCTCCGCTCTAGTCTTCGTCAGGTCGTCATTGATGAACAGTCGGGGACGGGCCTGGGCCGTCCGGGTGGACTGGGAAGCAGAAGAAACAGAGGAGGCACCACCTGCCGGCCACTGGAGACCAGGGAACAGCTTCTTGGGATCAACCTCTGCCAGCTTCCTCTTCATGACCATGACAGCCCTCTTACTCCGATACGACGTCATCTTTATCAGGATCGGTCGAGCGACGCTGGCACTGGTCGGCTTCGGCCCTACCCGATGGGAGCGGTCAATCATCTCGTCACTGACATCGACCCCGATCGACTTTGCTACTGTTTTCACGATGTGATCTGTATTTTCGTCTGCAGTCTCCGGAACACCGTTCAGCCGGAATGAATTGCGGCGGCCATACTGTTCTAGATCGTCTACCTTTTCTTTGAGAGAAGCAATTTCTTTTCTCTGCTCAGCAACCAGATCCCTGAGATCACTCAGTTCTTCCTTGATACGTTCGGTAAATTGTGTAGCAACTAGGTTAAAGACCTTTTGGACGACATCAGGATCACTAAGCATCGTTATCAGTTGCTTTTTCATGTCAGTCAATATCTCACTGTCTGCCATTTTCTGGGGCTGTAACACACCAGTACTCTCAAAAAACTCTCCACCTTCGTCTTCACCTTCTAATACAGTACTTGAGAGAAAATCAGTGTTAATTACAGTAGCGTCCAAATCTTCTGAAACAACACCTTCTTTTAACCGTTTTTCTTGGTTGTCAGAAGATAGCGGTGACTGAGCCGTGCGTTTTGACGACATTTCAATCAAACATTATAAAATAACAAGTATTGGAGAGAGATGACGGTTTGAACATGAAGAGACGAAATCGGTGGTGAAGGAAATTAATACTCAATCTTTTGCACAAACATGCAGGACCAGTCGTGGTAGTAACACAATAAGGCGAGAAACTCGTGACATTACAAGCTGGCACATAATATAGATCACACACTGGTTGCACGTGTTTAACACAACATCACTCTCACTGCGTTGGATGTCAACAATGGCGAAAGAAAAAGAGCCCGCTCGAAACCCACAACAATGCACAACGTTTGCTCAAAATCGAACCAATTAACTATCACAATCACCACATTTTTATACTCCGGCCATGCACAGTAACCTCAGACACCGCTTCCCACAAGAATCAACACAATATTGTCCATTATGTCACTAAAACACTGCAAAAATACTCCCACTGCGTGCAAGAAGTTGTTAGCTGGCAGCCATTACAACTCTGTCTTCATGTCTTCGTTCCCATTGTAAAGTACTCCGGCACGCGCGGCCCTGTTCTATAAGAATTGGGAGTACAAAAAAAAACAAAAAAAAAACAAAACAAACAAACAAAAAAAATTCCTTTC
>CM065742.1:2015962-2018462 GCA_033310375.1 Conus canariensis | reverse complement strand
AGGTAAGAATCTGGGGGCGTGCAGAGATACTGAACGCGGTCGCCAGTGCGCGTAAATTCGCCCCACAACCCAAGCTCTATTCCCCCCCCCCCTCTTCCCCCTCCCCCCCCCCCCCCCCCCCCCCCCCCCCCCCCCCCAACTCTTCGCTTGGCGGAATGCCATTGAAGCACACCGGGCCAAAGTTCAACCTCTCGCTCATGCGTCAGAGCTCTCTGAGCACATTCTTTCTTTTTTTTTTTTTTTTTTTTTAACTTTCTCCCCCCTTCGCGCGTCAGCAGTTCTTACCCTCTCCCCCTCCCCACTCCCGCCACTTTCACCTTTTCCCTCCCTTGTCAGCGATGAGTCACCGTATTGCACCAGGGAGACTCCATTCTTTGCGCTAAATATAGACTGGCTCGGCGAGGTCTAACCGCAAACCTCGGGGAGCACGCGCGGATCACCTGATCGTGACGTCAGACTGGGTGCACGCGCACCAACAGGATGGTCGGCTTGAACTGGTTTGTAGGTGAAACGTTCGGTTCGCAGGTCGGTTTTTATCAGAGTTTAAAATTTGTTTTGTTTCGTCTTGTTGATAAAAGACATAGTCATAAAGAAATCATTTCATTTTACTCCTTTTAAACTTTTTGGGGGGGTTGTTTTGAATAATGTGTGCTGACCCTATTTTCTGATATGAAATCCTCTCATATTGACTGGTCCTCGTATGTTGCTTTGAAGGGTTTGGATTGTTACATTCCAGCGTCCTTTTTTTTTTTTCCATTTCCATTTTCTGTCCCCACTCTCCACCTCTCCCTCCCTCCACGACCCATCCCATTTTGTTGATTGTTTGCTGGTTTGTTTGTTCGTTTTCAATAGTGTCTTATGATGACAAGGGGATTATTAGCATTTTCTTGTCCCCACCCCCCACCCCCGTTTATTTGGCAGCTTTTATTTTGTGTGGTGTGTGTGTGTGTGTGTGTGTGTGTGTGTGTGTGTGTGTGAGAGAGAGAGAGAGAGAGAGAGAGAGAGGGTGTATGTATGTGTGTGCGCGCGCATGTGTGTGTGTGTGTGTGTGTGTGTGTGTGTGTGTGTGTGTGTGAGAGAGAGAGAGAGAGAGAGAGAGAGAGAGAGAAGTATATATAATATATATATATATCTGTGTGTGTGTGTGTGTGTGAGAGAGAGAGAGAGAGATATGTGTGTGTGTGTGTGTGTGTGTGTGTGGTGTGTGTGTGTGTGTGTGTGTGTGTGTGTGATGAGAGAGAGAGAGAGAAGAGAGAGAGAGAGAGAGAGAGAGAGAGTTCTCGTTATTCCTGTTACGATTGTGTTTTCAAGCCACATCTCTCTCTCTCTCTCTCTCTCTCCTCTCTCTCTCTCTCTCTCTCTCTCTCTCTCTCTCTCTCTCCCTCTCTCTCTCTCTGGTTACCTCTATGACGGCTGTGTTTTCACCCACATTTGTTTGTTTATTGATCTGTCTGTCAGCATGATTATGCACAAACAAGAAACGGTACGTTTGTGACTTTTTCCTTTTCTTCATTCTTCGTGGATTCTTGAATGGAACTCTCTGATTTTTTTTTTTTAATGTGTTTCTATTCTTTCTTTCTCCTCCACCTTCCCCCTTCCTGATTTAGTACACTCATTTGTGTGATGTTATGCTGATTCTGCCTTTGGTTATCAATGTTGGAAAACCATTAAAAAAAAAAAGAAAAAAGATGATGCACAAACCACGGGAAGAATTTGACCCCAACTTGGTAAAAAGACGAAATGTGGCAGAATTTGACTCAAACTTGGTGAAAAGACGAAATGTGGCAGAATTTGACTCAAACTTGGTGAAAAGACGAAATGTGGCCTGAAGACCAAGCTATGAAACATTGGTGCGGATCTGTTACGCCGATCGAGATTTTTAAAAAGCGGATCCGGGATCTGTCCATATTTGGCCGTGCTCTGCGCTCTCCCAAGAACACTTTCAAGTCTTCTATGAAAACAGTCATCTAATCAGTTCCTCTTGTTTACCGTCAAGCCGTTCACACAGGCCGGTTCCGGGCTGAAAAACTACAGTTTCTGCTTTTGGTGAATGAAGTCATCTTTTTTGTTGTTGTTGTTGGTAAGATGACTCAAGCGGAGAAAACAGCAATAGCAGGACTTCCCAAACAGTAATTTTCGCTTCTTCTGGCACCGTTCGTGACAGCATCGGCAGAACAGGAGGAGGAAAAGGAAACCAAACACTGATGATCAACTCTGGAACCACAAGTGAGTCATGTGGTATTTTAAACAGCGTTAATGGCAGTTACTTCTCTGTCCAGTCCGTCTTTGTTCAGTGATGTTGTTCGTGTGTAAATACCTGTGATTCATAGCGGCTGGGGTTATCATTGAGCCATGATTTAATATTTCCATGACGATGAGAGCCAAAAGTCATTCAACCAAGATAATAGTCATGATGGAAGGGGCAGGGGTGGGGGTGGGGAGTGGGGGTGATGATGGGGGAGTGTGTAACCAATCATTCTTTCAGTTTTCAGCAGTACCA
>CM065742.1:1998462-2003462 GCA_033310375.1 Conus canariensis | reverse complement strand
ATCTTCCATGCTTCTCTCTCTCTCTCTCTCTCTCTCTCTCTCTCTCTCTCTCTCTCTCTCTCTCTCTCTCTCTCTCTCTCTCTCTCTTCTTCGTATTTTTCTTCTTCTTCTCTCTCTTCTCTCTCTGTCCTTTTCTGGACACCCCACCGAAGCGCTCCCCCCCCCCCCCCCCCCCCCGACGCCCCTATTGTTCGGACACCGTCGGACCTACCCATATCCGTCACGCCTTCAACAACAACAACAACAACAAACAACAACAACAACAACAACAACAACAACAACAACATTCCGCACACAGGACATATACGTTGTCAGGAAGCCGGATGTCGAATCGGCGTCTGCAGTTAGTTTGTTGCATTCAGGTTTTACGCCCCACTACCATCTCCGGTACACGGCCGCCCGGAAGAATGAAATGAAGGAGGGGGGTGTGGGGGCGGGGAGAGGGAGGTGGAGGGAGGCAGTGATGTCTAACACATCAGTGATACCACCAGAATGATAACACGTTAAGATGAACAGCGAAAAATGCCAATGTGTTTGTGTTTGGGGCGCCAAGGGTGGGATTCGAACCCATAATCTTTGACAGCGAATTCGACCGTACTCTTACCCACTGAGCCAACCGGGCCGCCTGGAGTGGTGGGAGATACAGAGGTAGTCTGTCTCCTCCCCTGTTGATGGATCCAACGCCTATCTTGCGATGAAGTGGATGAAGGTAAGTGATTGCTCGTTTTTTTTCGTTGTCCTGAGTGGTTTGTATCTTGCCTGAAGAAGACCTAAGAGGTCAAAACGCGTCGTGTTTTTGTCTTGTGATTCGTTTGTCCATAGTTCTCTTTTGGCGGTGCGCTATTAACGACATGTTAAACCTGTTTATGGAGGTCATGCAACCTGCTGTTTAACTTTAGTACCGTTCTGTGAAGTTCTCCATCAGTGTTTAGAGCAGAAAAAAGAGGAAGAGGAAGGGGGGGGGGGGGGGGGGGGGGATGGGAAGGCGGCGAGTTGGTGGGCGAAGTGAGGAGTGGGGGGTAGGGGTGTGTCGTCTTTGCGGTTCCATGATATGAGTTTAAAAGCTGGGTGGGGGGCCGGAAAGCCGAACTCGTAATCTTGGTGATCTTGTGGTTGCGGGTTCGAATCTCCGCCGGGCCGTTTCGGTACAGGGGGATTTTTCCCTCGGAGTTAATTTTGGTTCTGACTCCATTTCCAATACAGTCCTTCGAATGAGACTATAAACTGAGGTTCCGTGTGTGAACGCACGCATAACATCTTGCACACACGTAAAATCCCATCACCAACTTTCGGAAGAGAAGGCCAGTGTGGCCGTTGGTATGGATGACACGCTACACAAGCATGCACCTTCCCCGAAGCTGGAGTATGGCTGCCTTAATGGCGGGATAAAAAAAAACGGTCATACACACAAAACTCCACTCCCTTTGTTGGGCAGATGGGATTCATCCTTGCCTGTCTATACAGGGAGTGTCTGCAGGAGTATCAGCCTGTCTATACAGGGAGTGTCTGCAGGAGTATCAGCCTGTCTATACAGGGAGTGTCTGCATGAGTATCAGCCTGTCTATACAGGGAGTGTCCGCAGGAGTATCAGCCTGTCTATACAGGGAGTGTCCGCAGGAGTATCAGCCTGCGCGCGCAGAAGAAAAAGAAAAGCTGGGTTATGGGTAACTCCCTGTCCGATGTGGCCTTGATAACCTGGGGAGGGGGGGGGGGGGGGGGGGGCGCGAGGGACGGAGAGGCTGTGTGGCGGCACACCAAAAAGTAAAGAACTGCTTAATAAGGAGTCGAGTAGTTCTAGACTGGCGCCATGGGATTGTTTGGAGAATTTCTATCGTGTCTGAAAGTTGAGTCTCTTTGTTTTCTTTTATGTGGGCCCTTCAAGGCACAAGCCAGGTGGTTCCAAGCAGACAGATTTTAAAATGAAAGGAATGGGATGTTTGGGAGGAACCAGCTGGCGCCATGACATGGTCACGGGTGAGTGAGAAGGCTGGAAATATGACGTCATCGAAGAGGAACATCATGTGTTTGAAGACTGCAAATGATGTCGGTTGAAATTTTTTTTTTTAATTAAAAAAACCCCAACAAAACGAAAAAAAAAAAAAGAAGAAAAAAAAAAAGAAAAGAAAACAGGAAATAGTTGGTGGGGGCGGCTCTTTTGATCCATTATCAGTTTATATCAAATGCTGGCTCAAATTTATACTAGGCCTTAAAACGGTCGCATGGAGTGTACAGTGATTTAGAGCAAAATGCTAATTGAGGCGTGTGGCCAGTCTGCTGACAGGACAGAGAGAGAGAGAGAGAGGAGAGAGAGGAGAGAGAGAGAGAGAGAGAGAGGAGAGAGAGAGAGAGAGAGAGGAAGCTGATTCCATTGGCTATTCTCGGCTGACAAATCGGGTGTGTCACTCTGAGATCCGGATTAGATGACCCGAAGTCTCTTTTTTTTTTGGCATGAAGGGTGTAATAACAATGATGAAGGTCTCGTTACTAAAGACCCGACTGACGCCGGCGGTGCCTGGCCCGACTTGTATGGTGCCACATTCATGTCATTCTTCCCCAAAACACAGCCTAAGCTCAGGAATCCGGGTCTTTTTGTCGCCGTCTTTGTCTGGCATGAAAAAGTCTTGACATATGCAAGTCATGTTCACCGAATTTTCCTCGTGAGAAACCGCCGAATAAATTCATTTGTTAATAAACAGTCTCTCTCTCTCTCTCTCTCTCTCTCTCTCTCTCTCTCTCTCTCTCTCTCTCTCTCTCTTCTATTTTACATATATATGTATGTACACACACACACACACACACACACACACACACACACACACACACACACACACACACACACACACACACACTCAAAGACAAACTTGTACACATTTTCTTCTTCCTCTTCTTCTTCTTCTTCTTCTTCTTCTTCTCAATTATTCATGTCATTTCTGGGCTTGGATCATGCTTTCCTTGAAGACTAACGTTGTGTTATAACATGCCTTATTTGTTGAGATACTATTACATGCCCAGTACACAGTTAAAAAAAGAAGTGGGTGCCCAATGGTCAGCCAGGCTGCCAGTTCGTGACAGTCTGATCCATCACCAGCAAAGGTGAAAGGGCAAGAAGTGACATCACCATCCCAGGAGAATGTGAGTAATGGGGGAACTGTGTAACCCCACACCCACACTCCCAGAACGACATCATGTCAAGACGGGGCGGTAACCATGCATTCTTTTAGGATGGGGTGGGGGTGGGGGGTGGGGGGAGCAGATTCAAACCTACAATCCCCTGTCTGCCAGCTCAGCGCTTTCGTCACCACGGAGCCGGATGTCGTGGCATTCTTGTCAGGTTGTCAGTGTCAAAGGTCAGTAGGGTGAGTCGTTCAACCTCCATGGAAAGTGTGATTATACAGGTTCGTCTGTGAACGAGACGGGTGCTGCTAGTTCGGTTGGAGGGGGGGGGGGGGGGGGGGGGGGGGGGGGGGGGGGGGGGGGGCTATGATATGAATAGAAGTTAAATATCGATAGATTATAATAGACGGATTGTTAACTCTTTACTCCGCCTGTGACTCTGTCTCTGTCTTTGTCTCTGTCTGTCTGTCTGTCTCTATCTCTCTGTCTCTGTCTGTCTGTCTGTGTGTCTGTCTGTCTGTCTGTCTGTCTGTCTGTCTGTCTCTCTCTCTCTCTCTCTCTCTCTCTCTCTCTCAACACTGTTACAAAGTTATCTATTTACACAAAGCGTTCAAAATGAGAAGAGGTTACACAACATGAAGAAGACCAATATCCATGTGCGAGTTGAAATGTATATCCCCTTTCTAAGGGGCTGTGGCCTTTATGAAAAAAACATTTGAGTCGTTGGGGAGAGGGGTGGGCGCGGGGGGGGGGGGGGGGGGGGGGGCTAGTGTGAGGAGTAAGAAGGGAGTGGACGAACCTTACCTGTCTTCTTCTTCTTCTTCTTCTTCTTCTTCTTCTTCTTCTTCTTCTTTCTTCTTCTTCTTCTTTCCAGGATGTTGATTTTGCTATCCAGGAAGTTAAAACTGACTTTCAGGATGTCGTTTTCTATTGCTTTCCAGGATGTTGCTTCTATTTTCCATATTCCATCCGCCCCCCCCCCCCTCTCTCTCTCTCTCTTCCTTTATTTCTCCCTCCTCTCTCTCTCTCTCTCTTCCTTTATTTCTCCCTCCCTCTCTCTCTCTCTCTCTTCCTTTATTTCTCCCTCCTCTCTCTCTTCCTTTATTTCTCCCTCCTCTCTCTCTCTTCCTTTATTTCTCCCTCCTCTCTCTCTCTTCCTTTATTTCTCCCTCCTCTCTCTCTCTCTCTTCCTTTATTTCTCCCTCCTCTCTCTCTCTTCCTTTATTTCTCCCTCCTCTCTCTCTCTCTTCCTTTATTTCTCCCTCCTCTCTCTCTCTCTCTCTTCCTTTATTTCTCCCTCCTCTCTCTCTCTCTCTCTCTTCCTTTATTTCTCCCTCCTCTCTCTCTCTCTCTTCCTTTATTTCTCCCTCCTCTCTCTCTCTTCCTTTATTTCTCCCTCCTCTCTCTCTCTCTCTCTCTCTCTCTTCCTTTATTTCTCCCTCCTCTCTCTCTCTTCCTTTATTTCTCCTCCTCTCTCTCTCTCTCTTCCTTTATTTCTCCTCCTCTCTCTCTCTCTCTCTCTTCCTTTATTTCTCCCTCCTCTCTCTCTCTCTCTTCCTTTATTTCTTCCTCCTCTCTCTCTCTCTCTTCCTTTATTTCTCCCTCCTCTCTCTCTCTCTCTTCCTTTATTTCTCCCTCCTCTCTCTCTCTCTCTCTTCCTTTATTTCTCCCTCCTCTCTCTCTCTCTCTTTCCTTTATTTCTCCCTCCTCTCTCTCTCTCTCTTCCTTTATTTCTCCCTCCTCTCTCTCTCTCTCTTCCTTTATTTCTTCCTCCTCTCTCTCTCTCTCTTCCTTTATTTCTCCCTCCTCTCTCTCTCTCTCTTCCTTTATTTCTCCTCCTCTCTCTCTCTCTCTTCCTTTATTTCTCCCTCCTCTCTCTCTTCCTT
>CM065742.1:1980962-1988462 GCA_033310375.1 Conus canariensis | reverse complement strand
CCCTCCCTTCCTTCCATCCATCCTTCCTTCCTTCCTTCCTTCCTTCCTTCCTTCCTTCCTTCCTTCCTCCCTCCCTTCCTTCCATCCATCCTTCCTTCCTTCCTTCCTTCCTTCCTTTCTCTCGTTCGTCTTTCCTTTCTTCTTCCCTCTTTCCTTCCTCCCCTTTTTTGTGTGTGTTCTTTTTCCCCTTCCTTCTTTCCTTTATTTCTTTCTTCCTTTCTACCTTTCTTTACTAATACTCCGTTCTTCCTTCTTTTTTTTTTTTTTTTTTAACTTCCTCCCTTCTCCTCTTCTTTCTTTTCTTCCTTCTGTCGCTTTCCCATCCTTCTTGCTATACCATTCACGGTTTGCCTAGACGTGTTGTTTATTTAACTCCTTTCTGGTTCGTTGAATGTTTGACGAATCTGTTCGGTTTTGTTCTTCTCTATTTGGTCCGTGTACCAATTCTCTCTCTCTCTCTCTCTCTCTCTCTCTCTCTCTCTCTCTCTCTCTTCTCTCTCTCTCTCTCTCTTCGCATAACAAGTCTTTAATCAATAGGTTGCTGTAAACTGGTGTACAAGCTTATAGTTCAGTGAACCTTTGTTCCGAATTTGATTGTAATGATCAAATTTTTTTCATCTTTATTTATTCAGTTAGTTAGTTAGTTAGTCAGTTGTCAGTGGGTTGATTGGTTGGTTGGCTGGTCAGTTAGTCAGTCAGTTAGGTAGGCAGTTAGTTAGTTAGTTAGTTAGTCGGTTAGTTCGTCAGTTAGTAAGTTAGTTAGTTCATTCGTTTGTTTGTTCGTTCGTAAATTAGTTAGTATTTGGTTAGTTAGTTAGTTAGTTCGTAAATTAGTTAGTTAGTTAGTTAGTTAGTTAGTTAGTTAATCTATTTATTTGTTTATGTATTGTTTAGACCCCGTGTATTCTGAAACACAACTAACAATACACACCACAAGACACCAAATCGCACAAACAAACAAATATGGCAAGCCGTAAGCCAACGAGTGAAATGTGGCATCAGCGTCAAACTATCGCGTGGCTTTCCGGTGTAACGAAAAGTTTTAACTCCCCGAATGGTTTAACTCCCAGGGAGTTAAACTGTTCATATGTAAATTTTAACTCCCCGGGAGTTAAACTAGAATGACTCCCACCCTGTGCCAAAATAACTCCACTCAGTAAAACTTCAAAAAGTTCTAAAATCTTTTTTGTACAAGTCTCAACAAATTCTTGAAAACATTAAGGGGGAGTCATTTTGTACATATATTACACTTAACTCCCACCCTGTAACAGAATGACCCCCTGGGAGTTGGTCTGTACTATATCCAGATTAACTCCCGGGAATTAATCCAGGTGTGTAAAAGTTTAACTCCCTGCCCATTAAGGGGAGTCAGTTTTTCACAGTTTAGAATAACTCCCCTGGGAGTTAATTTGTACACGTGTTTTCTGACTCCCAGGGAGTTACTTTGTAACAGAGGGGGAGTTAATCTGATCATGACTAAGATGACTCCCCACTCACCTATTCCCAGGTGTCTTTCTGTAAGAGAATGGAGAAGGGGATTTAATGTTCATGATCATCATCATCATAGGGAAAGGAAATGTCCGCGTACATATTCATGTGCTCATCTGTGCATGTCCTTGACATTTTACTATGCATTTTTGTATGTAATCTGTATGTAAAATCCGTATATACATGAATTAATGGTTTGATGCCTTTGGTAGAAATACTGTACCTTCTCTCTCTCTCTCTCTCTCTCTCTCTCTCTCTCTCTCTCATGGAATCTATGCGACTATCAAACAGTCACCCATAAGTGTAGGCCATTACACTCAAATGGTGTAGAAATGGAAAAATTTCAATTTTTCATTGTGTCATGCCGCCAAATTAGGGAGTGAGGGGGGGGGGGGGGTTGAGAGGGTAAGGAGGGTGGGGAGAGAATGACGAGTAGTCGCGACGTGACGTAAAATTGTTTGTATTGACTCGCTACATCTGGGAGAGAAGGAAGGAGAAAAAGGGTTGGCATAGATCAGAAATTTGTGTGTGAGACAGAGGGGATAGAGAAGGGGGTGGGGGTGGGGGGGGGGGGGTGCCTGTTTTTGTACAATTTGTACAAGAGGGTGGCTGCTTGGGACCGATCTGATGAAGTTGTCAAGTGACTCGTCACAGGTGTGGTGGTGTGCGTGTGCCAAACTAAAAACGAAAGTCGGCCAGCTAGTCAGAAAAACACACACACATTTTTCAATAAAATTCAGGACACGTGACTAATTCACAGAAACGAATAATATCGAAGGAAACAATTCTACCTGACAAGTCTTGATCTGGCAAGTTAGTGTAGGATTACACACACACACACACACACACACACACACACACATTTCGAACAAATATATATAAGATGCATGGGTGGTAGCGAGGTGCGGGGAGTGGGTGGTGGGTGGGAGTCATTCTGGTGGTATGTCAGAATAAGGTCTCGTGTCCACAGACCCCGCACAAACCATACTTTTTGCTGGCCAGAAAAGGTATGGACAGAAAAGTGCGGTTACCCGTCTCCACAGGGTCCGCATAGTTCTGCCCGCTTTGCAAGATGGCGGTGACAAGAAAGCGCAAGATTTTTCTGCTCTGGTGGTGGTACAAAAGAAGATCTCTAGCATCCAAACGACGTTTTTGGGTGCACCCAATTTGTAAAGATCGGGGAGTTTTAGGAGAATTCAAACTACTGCCCCAAATATTAACAGACGAGGAGAAATGTTTGGAATACTTTCGAATGAGACAAACAACATTTCAATCGTTGCTGCGGTTATGTGCCAATGGGCTACAGAAACAAAACACAAACTGGAGGAAATCAATTTCACCAAGAGAAAGATTGGTAGTCACACTCAGGTAAGATCAGTTCATTTACATTCTTGAAACTAGCCATCTTCAAAAATGTCTTTATTGAAAATCAAATCCAAATGTTAAAGCATCAACTGAAAATCATATCAATTTTCTATTCTTGTTGTGATAAAAGGACATTAAACTGCCAAATAACAAGAAGAAGAACAATTTACATTGTAAGAAATGTCTTTATTGAATATTGTATTCTTTTATTTAAAGAATACCTTTCTGAAAACTACTCTCACAAATGAAACTCATTTCATCTCAGTTGAGTGTAGTATTGCTCTTCCAAATACGATGGGTGACAACTTTGGCCACCTTGTCTACTCTCCTCATATTGGGCATAGCTTTCAACACTGCTTGGGGTAGGACTTGGTTGTACACGAGTTCCCTGTCTGGGTGGGTGAAATGTGTGAAACGTGGGAACATGGGAACTTTTTGCTTTGGCCCTTTCTAAATAGCCAATGAGTAGGCCGTGGACCTCGTGCTTGAATTTTAATGCTTCTAGTGGGTCCAGCTGGGTCATCATTGGCTGAAGTCCTTTCCAGAAACTTAAATGTCCATCTGGATCGTTGTCCTTTTCAGATTCCGTCAAAGCATTCAGAATTTTCATGTCAAAGTCATTACTGTCTCTCTTCTTGCGCTTTTTTGTTGGTGGCGGTGGCCGAACGGTTGTTTTCTCTGCTTCAGTTGCAGCAGCAGTTGTCGGTTGTAGGTCAGGTTCAAATTGCTCTTGACTGTCCTCTGGACAAGGACTGGGTGTCGAAGCAGTTTCATCATCACTTTTTAATGCTTCATTTGGTGCTGGCAGAGCAACATTTGTGAATGTCTGTGGGCACCCCAAAAAGGTTCAGGAAAACAAAGAAAAAAACCCCTTTTTCCCCCCTTTTGAGGTTCTTGCCCTTTAAAGTTCAAAGCCCCTGGAAAAATCTCTTTTGATAAAAACCTTTGTCCCCTTTTTTTACTTAAAAAGTGTTTAACTTAACAATCAATTTTTTGGTTTTTTTTGTTTCCTCCATTGACGATAGGAAGGGAATTTTGGGTTTTTTTTTGAAAAAGGCCGGCCGGCGTTTTGAAAGTTTGTACATACGCAAAAACGCAAACAACGACTTTAAGCCCTTTACAGCCAAAAAGGGTTTTCCCAATTGCTGGAGCACGATGGGAAAACCGGGGAAAAAAACCGCCGTAGGGGAAAATTGGTTGGCTTTTGCCAGGTTTTTGGGGTAAAGGGTGGAACGAAACGGAACTTTTTTTGCGTGCGGGGTTTTGGAAAAACCCCGGGAAAATTTTCTGGGGAAAGGTCAACTAAAACCCAAAAAAGGAATCCCCCCGATTTTTTTAATTGTGTTTTTAAAACCCCCGGGGGAGAAACCTAAAAAATGAACAGTTTTCCCCAATTACCCTTGGGGAGATAAAATTTTGTTACCCGGGGAAAGGGATTTCCCCGGAAACGGGGGGAAACAAACAAAAAAAAAAACAAACAAAAAAACGGGCAAAAATTTTCCCCTGGGGAACAATTAAAGGCCCCAAAGAAAACCCTCTACAGTTTGGAATGTGGTTCGAAAAAAGCGGGCTTATCAAAAGTGTTTTTGAATTTTGCCCACTGGGGTGCTGCGGGTTTTGGCCTAGTATGAATTTGATACAGCACACACAGAAGAAAAGGGAGAGGGGGTTGGGATTGGGAAAAGGCAGAGGGGAATGGGGGGGGGGGGGGGGGGGGGGGGTGGGGGGGGGGGGGGGGGGGGGGGGGGGGGGGGGGGGGGGGGGAGGGGGATCGATTTTAAGTGATAATATCGAAAAAATGTTTACGAAGCGACACTTGAAAATTCGGGTTTATACCGTTTGGCCCCTTTTAACCCGAAACGCCGCGCGGGACCACACCCAAACCACCCCACACAAAAAAACCAAAAAAAAAAAAAAAAAAAAAAAAAAAAAAAAAAAAAAAAAAAAAAAAAAAAAAAAAAAAAAAAAAAAAAAAAAAAAAAAAAAAAAAAAAAAAAAAAAAAAAAAAAAAAAAAAAAAAAAAAAAAAAAAAAAAAAAAAAAAAAAAAAAAAAAAAAAAAAAAAAAAAAAAAAAAAAAAAAAAAAAAAAAAAAAAAAAAAAAAAAAAAAAAAAAAAAAAAAAAAAAAAAAAAAAAAAAAAAAAAAAAAAAAAAAAAAAAAAAAAAAAAAAAAAAAAAAAAAAAAAAAAAAAAAAAAAAAAAAAAAAAAAAAAAAAAAAAAAAAAAAAAAAAAAAAAAAAAAAAAAAAAAAAAAAAAAAAAAAAAAAAAAAAAAAAAAAAAAAAAAAAAAAAAAAAAAAAAAAAAAAAAAAAAAAAAAAAAAAAAAAAAAAAAAAAAAAAAAAAAAAAAAAAAAAAAAAAAAAAAAAAAAAAAAAAAAAAAAAAAAAAAAAAAAAAAAAAAAAAAAAAAAAAAAAAAAAAAAAAAAAAAAAAAAAAAAAAAAAAAAAAAAAAAAAAAAAAAAAAAAAAAAAAAAAAAAAAAAAAAAAAAAAAAAAAAAAAAAAAAAAAAAAAAAAAAAAAAAAAAAAAAAAAAAAAAAAAAAAAAAAAAAAAAAAAAAAAAAAAAAAAAAAAAAAAAAAAAAAAAAAAAAAAAAAAAAAAAAAAAAAAAAAAAAAAAAAAAAAAAAAAAAAAAAAAAAAAAAAAAAAAAAAAAAAAAAAAAAAAAAAAAAAAAAAAAAAAAAAAAAAAAAAAAAAAAAAAAAAAAAAAAAAAAAAAAAAAAAAAAAAAAAAAAAAAAAAAAAAAAAAAAAAAAAAAAAAAAAAAAAAAAAAAAAAAAAAAAAAAAAAAAAAAAAAAAAAAAAAAAAAAAAAAAAAAAAAAAAAAAAAAAAAAAAAAAAAAAAAAAAAAAAAAAAAAAAAAAAAAAAAAAAAAAAAAAAAAAAAAAAAAAAAAAAAAAAAAAAAAAAAAAAAAAAAAAAAAAAAAAAAAAAAAAAAAAAAAAAAAAAAAAAAAAAAAAAAAAAAAAAAAAAAAAAAAAAAAAAAAAAAAAAAAAAAAAAAAAAAAAAAAAAAAAAAAAAAAAAAAAAAAAAAAAAAAAAAAAAAAAAAAAAAAAAAAAAAAAAAAAAAAAAAAAAAAAAAAAAAAAAAAAAAAAAAAAAAAAAAAAAAAAAAAAAAAAAAAAAAAAAAAAAAAAAAAAAAAAAAAAAAAAAAAAAAAAAAAAAAAAAAAAAAAAAAAAAAAAAAAAAAAAAAAAAAAAAAAAAAAAAAAAAAAAAAAAAAAAAAAAAAAAAAAAAAAAAAAAAAAAAAAAAAAAAAAAAAAAAAAAAAAAAAAAAAAAAAAAAAAAAAAAAAAAAAAAAAAAAAAAAAAAAAAAAAAAAAAAAAAAAAAAAAAAAAAAAAAAAAAAAAAAAAAAAAAAAAAAAAAAAAAAAAAAAAAAAAAAAAAAAAAAAAAAAAAAAAAAAAAAAAAAAAAAAAAAAAAAAAAAAAAAAAAAAAAAAAAAAAAAAAAAAAAAAAAAAAAAAAAAAAAAAAAAAAAAAAAAAAAAAAAAAAAAAAAAAAAAAAAAAAAAAAAAAAAAAAAAAAAAAAAAAAAAAAAAAAAAAAAAAAAAAAAAAAAAAAAAAAAAAAAAAAAAAAAAAAAAAAAAAAAAAAAAAAAAAAAAAAAAAAAAAAAAAAAAAAAAAAAAAAAAAAAAAAAAAAAAAAAAAAAAAAAAAAAAAAAAAAAAAAAAAAAAAAAAAAAAAAAAAAAAAAAAAAAAAAAAAAAAAAAAAAAAAAAAAAAAAAAAAAAAAAAAAAAAAAAAAAAAAAAAAAAAAAAAAAAAAAAAAAAAAAAAAAAAAAAAAAAAAAAAAAAAAAAAAAAAAAAAAAAAAAAAAAAAAAAAAAAAAAAAAAAAAAAAAAAAAAAAAAAAAAAAAAAAAAAAAAAAAAAAAAAAAAAAAAAAAAAAAAAAAAAAAAAAAAAAAAAAAAAAAAAAAAAAAAAAAAAAAAAAAAAAAAAAAAAGGGGGGGGGGGGGGGGGGGGGGGGGGGGGGGGGGGGGGGGGGGGGGGGGGGGGGGGGGGGGGGGGGGGGGGGGGGGGGGGGGGGGGGGGGGGGGGGGGGGGGGGGGGGGGGGGGGGGGGGGGGGGGGGGGGGGGGGGGGGGGGGGGGGGGGGGGGGGGGGGGGGGGGGGGGGGGGGGGGGGGGGGGGGGGGGGGGGGGGGGGGGGGGGGGGGGGGGGGGGGGGGGGGGGGGGGGGGGGGGGGGGGGGGGGGGGGGGGGGGGGGGGGGGGGGGGGGGGGGGGGGGGGGGGGGGGGGGGGGGGGGGGGGGGGGGGGGGGGGGGGGGGGGGGGGGGGGGGGGGGGGGGGGGGGGGGGGGGGGGGGGGGGGGGGGGGGGGGGGGGGGGGGGGGGGGGGGGGGGGGGGGGGGGGGGGGGGGGGGGGGGGGGGGGGGGGGGGGGGGGGGGGGGGGGGGGGGGGGGGGGGGGGGGGGGGGGGGGGGGGGGGGGGGGGGGGGGGGGGGGGGGGGGGGGGGGGGGGGGGGGGGGGGGGGGGGGGGGGGGGGGGGGGGGGGGGGGGGGGGGGGGGGGGGGGGGGGGGGGGGGGGGGGGGGGGGGGGGGGGGGGGGGGGGGGGGGGGGGGGGGGGGGGGGGGGGGGGGGGGGGGGGGGGGGGGGGGGGGGGGGGGGGGGGGGGGGGGGGGGGGGGGGGGGGGGGGGGGGGGGGGGGGGG
>CM065742.1:1973462-1975962 GCA_033310375.1 Conus canariensis | reverse complement strand
TTCATTCATTTATTCTTTCTTTCTTTCTTTAAGTTAGAATCAATGCCCTTTTTTTTTTTTAAATCTCCTATTACAAGCCTCAAACACAGTTTCTAAAATACATACCAAATCATGTTTCATCAGCGACTGGATGTTAGGCGACTCCCCTATACACACACACACACACACACACACACACACACACACACACACACACACACACACACACACACACACTCCAGATATACGGAGCTATTGGACTGAATTCCCCACGCGCCTCTCTCCTTCCCTCCTCCCCCACCCCTCCCCCTACCGCCCCCTCCCTTCCCCCCTCCCCCTCCCGCCCTCCCCATAATTATGTCCTGCTCACCCCTCTCCCTCCACCCTCCAGGCCAAGTGCCTGACATGACGTGAGTCAGCCAGGCGTCGCCTCTCTTGTTCATTGTGGGCACAATGGTTGTCTGAAGGAACCCTGGGCCTGGTGCTTATTCAACACATTGCGGGGCGCATCCTGATAGCAGTGATGACGCAGGTCCACCTGATGGCGTCACTGATGCTCTGATGACGAGGCTGATAGTGCCAGGGCGGTGGTACAAGACCGTTCGTTCGTTGCTCGGGGTGCCACGGAAGAGGAGTTACGAGCACACATGTACATGGTTACGAACGTCCATAGATCCGTCTGTTTCTGTCTGTGTGTCTGTCTGTCTATCTGTCTGCCTCTCTGTTTGTCTGTCTCTCTGTCTCTGTCTCTGCCTCTGTCTGTCTCTGTCTGTCTCTTTGTTTTTGCCTCTGTCTCTCTCTATCTGTGTCTGTCCCTGTCTCTATTTCTGTCTATCTTTCTCTCTGTCTCTCTCTGTCTCTGTTTGTCTCTGTCTCTTTCTCTCTCTCTATTTGTCTCTGTCTGTCTGTCTGTCTGTCTGTCTGTCTGTCTCTCTCTCTCTCTCTCTCTCTCTTATCTGTGTCTGTCCCTGTCTCTATTTCTGTCTCTGTTTGTCTCTGTCTCTGCCTCTGTCTGTCTCTGTCTGTCTCTGTCTGTCTCTTTGTTTTTGCCTCTGTCTCTCTCTATTTGATAAAAATAAATTTTTGTTTGATTTGAGCAATTCACATCTTTTCCTAGTCTACCAATTTACAAATCCTGATGAAGCCTGGGAAGTTTGGTACCACAATTTTTTTAAATATTTATGATAAACATGCACCTTTCAAAACCAAGCGTGTTAGAAGCAGCCCTCTGTTACCATGGCTATCAAAAGATGTACAGGACGCTATGAACCAAAGAGATCACCTTTTGTCTACGGGAGCGAAGAAAGAATTTGTAAATCAAAGAAATCATGTTAATTATGTAAAACGAGCAGCTAAGAAAAAGTACTTTCAAGAACTTGTTTCTTCTAATACCAATAGCAGAGCAATTTGGAATGCTATCAATCAGCTGACGAACAAAAACATCAGTAAAAATACATCTCATGAAGACCTGTGTCCCGAGAAACTTAATGACCATTTTTGTAATATTGCTAAGACAACAATAAAATTAGACAGATCTGTCCAAAACACTCTTACATTATTAAACGATTTCTGTGATTCAAAAGCCATATCCTCAGACTTAGACATCCCCTTAATGTCAGTCCATGATGTATATAATGCCCTGATCCGTCTAAAAGAAACATGTGCTCGTGGCTTAGACGGTATTGATGGCAACATCCTAAAACTTGCAGCTCCAATTATTTCTGATACACTGACCTACATCTTCAATTTATGTATATCTAAAAACCAATTTCCTAAATCTTTCAAAATTGCTAGGGTAAGACCCATCTATAAATCAGGTGACACCTCGGATCCTTGTAATTACAGACCAATTTCTATCCTGTCTGTGGTATCCAAACCTTTAGAGGATCATCTAAGAAGATGTATTCTTAACCATTTTGACAAATATAACTTATTTCACCCTAATCAGTCTGGTTTCAGGAAACATCACTCCTGCCACACTGCACTGACCAACCTAGTAGACAAATGGCTCTCAAATATCAATGAAAACAAAGTGACCGGTGTCCTTTTTATTGACTTTGCAAAAGCTTTTGATGTAATTGACCACACACTGCTTCTAAAAAAGTTAAAATTGTACCGTTTATCCAGTAATGCTCTAGAACTCATCTCTTCGTTTTTAAGCGACAGAAAACAAATTGTCTCAATTCATGAACGCCAGTCTTCTATCTTGCCTCTCAAACATGGTGTTCCTCAAGGCTCCGTCCTAGGACCCATACTTTTCTCAATATATATTAATGATCTCCCCCTGTTTCTCCCAGCGCTTTGTGATATGTTCGCCGATGACACTACTGTTCATACGTGTGATCGCAAAGGAGAAAAAGTATCTATGTTATTACAGCAAAGTATTAACCAGCTAACCAAATGGTCTGAATTAAACCATATGTGTTTAAACCCTGTCAAAACCAAACATATGATCATAACCACAAGACAAAAACGTCAAACCCTTTCTTATACGAGCACACCCCTTTCTATCAATGGCATA
>CM065742.1:1960962-1963462 GCA_033310375.1 Conus canariensis | reverse complement strand
TAAGCATTGGCTGGACTTGACAGTCGAAAAGTTTAAAGAACAATTTCGGGGAAAGACTTTGAAACTTCCACAGTAGTTTTATAATATTGATGACTTGACGTTTTGCCTTGGATGCTAAATCCTCAAGGCAATGGGAAAAAGAAAGACCCGTGGAAAAGATAACACCTAAATATTTATACTGATTAACAATTTCTAGTTGCCTACCGTCGTAGAACCATCTTTCCCTTGAGGCGATATACCCCCCATTTCTAAACACAATAACTTTTGATTTTTCTAAATTTACGATCAAATCGAGTTTTTTTGCTGTGCTACACAAAACATTTAGTTGCTGCTGGAGACCAATGACGGTAGATGCTACGAGTGCAACATCGTCGGCAAAAAGCATAATTAGTATCTCTATGAAGTCTGGTAATAAGGGAATACCATGTTTACCGTATTGAATTATTTCTTCAGCAAGCTCATTGATGAATAGCGAAAATAAAACCGGACTGCATATTTCTCCTTGCTTCAGACCCCGGGGACACATAAAAGTGTCAGTTAAATCTCCCCCCACTTTAACCCTAGCTTTGACATCTGTGTATATGCTTTTAAGTGCATTGTACATCTTACCGTTTATACCTTTTTTCTTTAAGATTGACCAGAGTTGGTTTCTATCTACCGAATCGAAAGCCTTTTTAAAGTCAATAAAAGCAACGTATAATTTCTTGTGGTTAGAGAGTTGCTTTTGTACCAGAGAAAAAAGGGTAAATATATGATCAGTAGTACTATAATTCTTTCTAAAGCCAGCCTGCACATCGGGAGAGAGAGAGAGAGAGAGAGAGAGAGAGAGAGAGAGAGAGAGAGAGAGAGAGAGAGAGAGAGAGAGAGAGAGAAGACAAGACAAGACAAAACTCTTTATCTACGAGGATAATAGATAAGCACTGATGTGCTTTTTTTACATCCAGTCCTGGCCCTGAGTAGGGTCAACAATGCAAAATAATTACATCCAGTCCTGGCCCTGAGTAGGGTCAACAATGCAAAATAAGATGAGGTAACAAAAGAAGCATGCAGAGAGAGAGAGAGAGAGAGAGAGAGAGAGAGAGAGAGAGCGAGAGAGAGAGAGAGAGAGTGGACACGGTCATTGGAGCAGTCGCTCAGGTCTGTGACACGAAGTGTCGCCAAGTAGGCAACAACCGGATCACCAGCCAACACAGTAACGTGTGTTTTTTGTCGGTCGCTGAGCACGCTGAAATTGTGTAACCGGCGCGTGTGAGTACAAACGGGAATTACCGATTATTTAGGTAAGCTTATGTGGTGTATGAGCAGGATTTCGTTAGAAATGTGAATCCGTCTTTCCTGGTCTGAAAGGTTCGTCTTTTGTCGGGTTTTCGTCTCTTTCTTGTGCTCGTTTCTCTCTTTCTTCCTCTGTTGCTCTGATTTTGTTTTTCTTTGTTTTGTTTTTTTTGTTTTGTTTAATGTCTTCTTCTTCTTCTTCTTCTTTAAGAATGCAAAAGAGTTTGGCAGTCAATGACACGAAGACTGGATCTACAGATTTTTGTTTCTTTCTTTCTTTCTTTTTTTCGTTTTCTTTTTTCTTTTTCTTTTCTTTTCTTTTCTTTTTTTTTTTCTTTTTTTTTCTTCTTTTTTTGCTTCTCCAAGACATTTTTTCTTGGGGCAGGCACCGATGACAACAAATGGTGATGATGATGAAAGAGACAATGTTGCTGCTGTGTCCACCACCACTAGTACTCGTGATGAGAGAAGACAACCTTCGTGATGCGTGAGTGAACACGAACAACAGAAAGAGAAAGGCATCCACAGGACGTGGTTTGTCAAGACAACTAAGTATTCGGGGCGATGGCTGACTGATTAGTGTGAATTTCGTTTTCGTGTTTTTATTTATTTATTTATTTTAATTTTTCCAACGATAACTCTCTGCTAGCTTTGTGTGTGTGTGTGTGTGTTGTGTGTGTGTGTGTGTGTGTGTGTGTGTGTGTGTGTGTGTGTGTTGTTTGTTTGTTTGTATGTTTTTCCCAATACGAACGAAATCCCAATAAATAACAAGTTCGAGGAAAAAGGGAAGAAGAAGAAGAAGAAGAAGAAGAAGAAGAAGAAGAAGAAGAAGAAAAGAAGAAGAAGAAGAAGAAAAGACAGACAGACAGAAAAAAAAGAAGAAGAAAAAGGAAAAAGAAAAAGGAAAAAAAAAAAAAACTCAACCCTAATGGAAGTTCCCAATGTCGGCATCGTAGCTGAATTTACTGTTTGAACCAATCGTCTTCAGTAGCAATAATCAGAGACACTCCCGAAAAAAAGAATGGCGGATTAGAGCAACAGGACACTGAAGAATAATTAGAATAACAAAAATAAGAAGAATGATGATGATAATAATAATATTATTATTATCATTATCAATAACAATAACAATAATGATAACAATAACAGGGCACTCACTCACACAGAAAAGGGCGCTCGCACGTTTCCAGCCAGTTAAAAGACGCCGATTTTGACCCTGAAAGGAAGT
>CM065742.1:1935962-1950962 GCA_033310375.1 Conus canariensis | reverse complement strand
ACAAGAAAGCCTCGGTCAGTTTTAAGAGAAGTGAATTGCACATTCTTGAACAGGAAACAAACAAGAAAAGCTTTTGTGGCCCAGAATTAATGTTATGATGAGCTTGGGGGTTGTGGTTTGGGAGTAAAGTGTGACTCATCTGTCACTGTAGGTCGTGATGTGAATCAGGTGACTAATCTGTCAATGTAGGTCGTGATGTGAATAGGTGATGGTCACTTAGGTGTGATGTACAGTGACTGTGTACTGTGTGTGAGTGAATCAGGTGACTGATGTCACTGTAGGTCGTGATGTGAATAGTGACTGATGTCACGGTAGGTCGGATGTATCGTGACTGAGTCACTGTAGGTCGTGATGTGAATCAGGTGACTGAGTCACTGTAGGTCGTGATGTGAATCAGGCTGAGCATGAGTCGATATCAGGTGACGACGTCATGTAGGTCGTGATGTGAATCAGGTGTGTGGACTTGCTGCCAAACACTAAGGCAAAAAAAAAAAAAAAAAAAATCCATCAAATCCAGACCCAGATTCAGAAACCTAGTTTGTAAGCAAGTAGAGTGGGGAGGGAGAAGGTGGGTAGTGGAAGAGGTGGGGAGGGGGGGGGGGGGTTGAGCCAATCAAATCAATATCCGCGAACCAGCATCATTTCTTTAGGACGGGGAGGGTTTGGGGAGGGTCTTTTTTGTTTGTTTGTGTTTTTGGTTGTTTTGTTTTCCGTTTTGAGTCTTGCCGTCATTCGCCTCACGGGGGGAAATCATATAATCTGCTGGCTAAGAAATGCAGATCTGTTGATGCTATGCTGGCCATCACCAGCGTCCAGTGTCTGTGGCTGAGTGCTTCGGCCTGTCAGTCAGTCACCAAATTCCTCACACATTGATCACTTGATTGGCCAGGATTCAGGAACTTGGCAAGTGAATATATACCGACGACTCTTCTGACCAATCACGAGAAGGCTTACAGAAATCGGCGGATCAAGTCTTCACAGAGGAGAGAGAGAGAGAGAGAGAGAGAGAGAGAGGATGAAAAAACGACTTAGAGAGAGAGAGAGAGAGAGAGAGAGAGAGGGAGAGGGAAAACGATGCTTGAAAGGTAAAGCAATCCAATTCTGCACATTTCAAATCCCCTTTGAACTTCAGTACTTACTTACTTTGGCCCATTGCTCTTGCCAGAGCTTAGGCCATCAACAACTGCACGCCAACGACCACGGTCCTGTGCAATCTTTTATATTTCGCCCCAGCTGTAACCCGTCTGCCAGGTGTCCGTCTCCAGGTCCCGTCTCCAGGTGTTTCTTGGTCTTCCTCGCTTCCTTTTGCCTTGAGGATTCCAGGTCAGAGCTTTTCAGGTGGAGTTGTCTGGGGGGCTTTCGGAGGGTGTGTCCTATCCACCGCCATCTTCTTTTACAGATGTCTTGCTCTACTGGCAGTTCGTTACTTCTTTCCCACAGCTGTTTGTTGCTGATTGTCTCTGGCCAGTGGATGTGGAGGATCTTTCGCAGGCAGCTGTTAATGAAGGTCTGTAGTTTGTGTATGGTGGTCTTTGTGGTTCGCCAGGTCTCTGATCCGTATAAGAGGACAGATTTGATGTTTGAATTGAAGAGGCGGATTTTCGCGCTGGTGGTGATTAGTGGAGATTTCCAAATGTTTTTTCAGAGTGATGAAGGCTGCTCTTGCTTTTCCCATTCTGGTTTTCACGTCGGCATCAGTTCCCCCTTGCTGGTTGACGACACTGCCCAGATAGGTGAAGCTTTCCAGTGGGGCCCCACCTAACATCAAAGGGTCTGGACTGACTGTGTTAATCCTAAGTATTTGGGTCTTCTGTGGATGGATGGGAAGGCCAACCTTTGCTGCAAAGATTGACAGGTCTGATGTCTTGTCCTGCATCTGTTGTCTGGTATGGGAAAGCAGGGCTAGATCATCCGCGGAGTGCAGGTCATCAAGCTGGGTCCAGAGTGTCCACTGTATGCCATTCCTCTTTTCTTTTGTCATCCTCTTCATCACCCAGTCAATGGCCGGAAGGATAGAAATGGTGAGAGGAGGCAACCCTGACGAACTCCACTCCTCACGTCAAATCGACGTGTTGTCAGTCCTGCGTGAACCACCTGGCATGCCATTCCTTCACAGGATTTCTGAATCAAATTGCTGATCTTTGCTGGCATTCCATAGTGCCGTAATAGTTGCCACAAGCTGTCTCTGTGCAAGCTGTCAAAGGCTTTCTGAAACTCCACAAAATGTATGTAGAGTGAAGCGTTCCATTCTAAAGTTTGTTTGATGATGATCCTTAGTGTGGCAATCTGGTCTGTGCAGGAGCGATCTTTCCGGAAGCCTGCTTGTTGGTCCCTAGCCCTAGGTGTTTTGTCTACTTCATCCTTCATTCTCTCTAAAAGAATCCTGTTGAAGACCTTGCCTGGTACTAACAGGAGAGTCATGCCTCAATCATTCCCGCAGTTGCTGAAATCTCCCTTCCTTGGAAATTTTATGATTTGTCCGTCTTTCCAGTCTGTAGGGACCTCTTCGTATGTCCATATCTTCTCAAAAAGTGGTTGAAGTATGTCTGCTGTGGGGTCGATGTCCGCTTTTAGTGCTTCTGCCGGAATTGTATCTGGGCCTGCTGCCTTCAGTGCAACTTTTTTTTTTGGCTTTTTTTAGGCAGAGGTTAAAAAAAGGGGAAATCTTTTTCGAGTTACCAAGTTCAGCCACTGTTTTCCCCTTAATGCACCGAAACAGTAACATTCTGTGACTGCTAACAGGAGTTATCATTAATTTGACTTTATCAGGGAAGAAGAGCAGAGCATTCATGGTCAAATCCAGGACCAAAATCCAAGAGAGAGAGAGAGAGAAGAAGAAGAAGAAGAAGAAGAAGACGAAGAAGAGGAAAAACAGTGGGGTTGCCTGTCATAAGAAAAGATGTTCTCTTTAACCTCTATTGTTCTTTTTTTTTTTTTTTTTTTTTGGGGGGGGGGGGGAGGGGGGGCGTCAATGCTGTATTTTTCTTGTGTTTAGCAAAAGATGCAGTGCATTTAAAGCACAAATAAACGAATCGGAGTCCAGCTTGTTTCACAGACGTTGAGGGGAGGGAATCGGTGTCTCTCGTTGTGACGAGATGAGTATGTGGTAGGTGGGTCCTCTAGGGGAAGGACTGGGGATAATTTCTCAATGGGAATTATCTTAGCATTTCACCTACACCCTCTCTCTTACTAGTGGTGGAAGGAGCAACTTTCCGGTACTAGTCATCGAAGAAATTTTTATTTTATTCCGGGACTGGGTAAAATACTTAACAGTGGCTCTGAGATAGTTTTCCTTAGGCCTGTACTATTATAAGTACTTGTAGCTCCGAGAGACAGAATTGAAGAGAGAAGTTCAAACATTCAACATTTGATTGAACAACAGAGAACTGCCACAAGTTAAGTGCACTTTCACACATACTACTTTTATTGCTTACACATAGGTAAGTATTGGCGGGTCAATTCCATAGGCTAGGGTTTAATTCTCATTGGACTACCACAATGAGGGGCCCTCCCTCACTCCTACTTTACTCGCTTGCATTCAGTGCAGCAAGCTTAAGTTGGCGTACAGGGGTTCTGTCTAAGTTACACTGAATGTATATGGTTATTATACATCCACTTCGCTTGCAAGCACCCGGTGCTTGTAGCCAGAGTGGTACTCAGACTGTTTCTCCCTGTGACATCATAAAGTGAGGGCAAGGGTCTGATGGGTTTGAGTCCAGGTGGTAAGCTAACTTAGCTTTGCTTCGGAGAGGGTAGTTGATCTCTCCTGTGGTTGGTGACTGCCCCACTGGTGTAGACTGGTTGTCTGGTGTTGACCTGGTGTTGGGTGAAGTCCCGGCTTCTGGTCCAGCCGCAATGTGTAGCGTGACCAGGGTAGCGTGACCAGGATAGCGTGACCAGGATCCCAGTTCTGCGATAAAGAGAACTTGGTCTGTAGGTGAGACTCTGATGGCTGGTTTGTCGAGTGCACACATTTACCCTGTTTACTTTCAGCACGGTGTGAGACTCAGCCAGCAAAGTTTTCTCTATGGTAGAGTTTCTGTTATAACTATTAATCTCCACTTTTGTTTAAAAACTAAGTTAAGCTTACAAAAGGGTAGGAGACAGTAATACTATGTTACATAGTTTCAGTCAAACAACTCTTCCATGTTTCTTATGAATTAAATCACACTGACTTGGGCTACACTTAGTCCAAGTACACATGTGGTGTAGACTTAAAGTCATACACTACAAATCATTCCAACAATCACCAGTATTTATAAATCAGAGTAGCAGTTCTTCACCTAGCACAGGCATACTGTTTTCCTGATAAGAATTAATCAATGAATTATTTTCTTAATAGACAGAATTGCCTACTGGCAAAAGTCAGGGTGAACACAAAGAACAGTGATCAGATGGTTAACAAAGAATCATAACCACTGGGAGAGAGCTTTTGCCATATGATGGCAAACCAACTTCTACACAGAATAATCATTCATCAGTTTGATACATGTTGCTAAGCATTTGTACAAAGTTACAATGTTAACGCACACAGCATACATAAAATCCATACATAGATTCGAAAAGGTAAAACAGAGTTCCAACTCACTTTTCCTGGGAATGAACAGTGAATGACTGGAGATCAACGAGGTTACCAGGAGATTCCTACGTTTTCTCTAGTTGTCTCTTTGTCTTCCTCTGGTCTGGTCTACAGGCAGTCTTGAGGGGTCAGTGAAACTGCACCCTGTGTGTCTGGTATATATGAATTCTAATTGCCGGATTCGATTTTGACAACCTGTCACTCACACATCAGGGGTGAGAGGGGGAGGGATCTAGTCTTATGACTAGTCCTCAGGAACCGTTTGATCCAAATCGGCATAGCTCACTGACATCCGCGGCCAGTTTAATTTATGCGTCCGTATAGACACTTACTCTCGTGGAGACTCTCCAGTGACATAAATTACCAAAATCGGAAATGAAATGAGGCAGGGAACAGTAAACGATAAACAGTAAACAAGTTGGGTATTTTTTGCTCCCATAAGAAAACCTAACACACAGTAACTTTTATTCGAGACTGGCACAGCCTTTTAAACTTGAATAAAGTCAGACAAATACATAGACGAACAATCTAATAGTGGGGGAAAAACAAGCGCAGGCCAACAACTGAACTATCTTCATAGTAATGACTTGGCAAAGATTTGGACTTAAGGGGGGGGGGGGGGGGGGGGGGGATTTGAAGAGGGAGAAACTGGGAACATGAAATTAATGAAATAAATTACCAGTTCAGCCAGTGCACGGACTGTAGATATGAAAGGGGGGGGGGGGTGGTGGTGGTGGTGGGGAAGAGCACGGCAGAGGCGTCGCGCCTTTGTTTTCACGGGGTAGAGAGGGGGGGGGGGGAGGGGTGCGAGACGGGCCATTGCATAATGCAAATGAAATCTCGTAGCTGCTCAGAGTGGGGAAGGAGAGTAGAGGGGGGGGGGGGGGGGGAGAGGAGTCAACAAGAGCGAAAGGCGTCACGCGTTTATCGTGACGCAATTTTTTCCTCTGTCATAGTTCATGTCAGCCGTGCGATTTGCACTAAGCGAGAGAAAGGGGGAGAGGGGGGTTGAGAGGGGGGAGTGGGTATAGATTTTGAAATCTATTTTTTTTGGTTTGGGGTTTTAGTGGGTCCGATGGGATGGCTTTGTCAAGCGTTTCGTCACACTCGTCACTTTCCCCACTGTTCTCTTCCTCGGAATCCCGTTCGCTCGCGCACGAGGGTAACTATAACTACATCGGGCAAGAGAATACGTTCAGTTGGCTGAGCTGCCCTTTCCTGTGCCATCTTCTTTTTGACTGCTTTTCAGCGAGGGCGGCCAGCTGCTTGCACATAGCCTTTGCCTGCTCTCGGAACCCAAGCGTGTGTGCTTCAAAACTTTTACAGTTTGACATTATCAGTTAGAAAGAAGTGAGGTGAACAGCCATCCAATCCAGGTGAGCAGGAGGCCGATACAGGGCCAGTCCAATCCACAAGAAGTGGTGGATGCCTTCAGTGTGCGGCCTCAGAACTCCAAGCAATGACTGGCGGAAATCCTGACCCTGTCGCCCTTTGTATCTTTAGTTGAAACTTGCTCTCCTTTTTTGGTTTTGTTCTTCTTTATCTGTTCGCTTGTTTATTTTTCTTTTCTTTTCCATCTCTGTCTCTCCAATTGATGTGCATTAATACGTGTGTGGGGGGTGTGCGACTCACCGATTTTGTGAACTTTGTCTGGATGAGTACTTACCCAGTAAAAACCTATATAGAAATGCACATGTTGACTGCCTAGTGCGAACCAGTGCACATCGAACTCTCGATACCCCAATTCCATGGAAGTGAACAGAGCTGGACGAAGCTTAAGCAATTACTTACTTAGGCCCATAGCTCAATGGTGAGCAGAGGCCATCGACAACACTCCGCCATCGCACTTGGTTCTGGGCTGCTCGCTGAATGCCTGTCCAGTTGGTCCCCTGCCTTTATCTCTGCCTCAGTGTCTCGCCTCCAGCTGCTGCGAGGTCGGCCTCTCTTCCTTTTCCCCTGCAGGTTCCATGTCAGGGCTTGGCATGTGGTGCTGCTGGCTTCCTGAGAGTGTGTCCAATCCAGCCCCACCTCCCCCGCAGAATCTGCTTGGCCACTGGTTCCTGTCCTGCGTGCTTCCATAGATCTTCATTGTTGATCTTCTCTGGCCATCTGATTTTGAAGATGCATCTCAGACAGGTGTTGATGAAGGTCTGAATTTTTTGCTGTATTGCCTTGGTCATTCTCCAAGTCTCGCAGCCGAAGAGCAGAACCGACTTCACGTTTGAATTGAAGATACAGCTTAAGCAATGCTGAGTCTATTTTAGTTTTTTTTCCATGTAAAACCTTCTTGGTCTTCGATGTGAATGGTGTAGACCTTGTCATACAGGGTAAGGGGCAGAAAAAGGAAACCTTACTCGAACCAGATTCGGCCGTCAGATTAGTCCCCATGTACCCACAGCAGTGGGGAGATTGGTCAAGAGAGTGGTCGGTGAACCAGGTTCGGCTGTCAGATTAGTCCCATGTACCCACAGCAGTGGGGAGATTGGTAAAGAGAGTTGTCGGTGAACCAGGTTCGGCCGTCAGATTAGTCCCCATGTACTCACAGCAGTCGGGAGATTGGTCAAGAGAGTCGTCGGTGAACCAGGTTCGGCCGTCAGATCAGTCCCATGACCCACAGCAGTGGGGAGATTGTAAGGCGAGTCGTCGGTATTCTGACTCGCGCGTTATTTCAGTTTCTTATTTCCAGGTAAAGCCCCGCCCCTTTTCCCTCTTCTTTTCCCTACCTCTGCCCCGCCCCTTTTCCCTCTTCTTTTCCCTACCCTCTGCCCCTGCCCCTTTTCCCTCTTCTTTTCCCTACCCTCTGCCCCTGCCCCTTTTCCCTCTTCTTTTCCCTACCCTCTGCCCCTGCCCCTTTTCCCTCTTCTTTTCCCTACCCTCTGCCCCGCCCTTTTCCCTACCCTTGCCCCCCCCCTTTTCCCTTTCTTTTCCCTACCCTCTGCCCCGCCCCTTTTCCCTTTCTTTTCCCTACCCTCTGCCCCCGCCCTTTTCCCTACCCTCTGCCCCCGCCCCTTTTCCCTCTTCTTTTCCTACCCTCTGCCCCTGCCCCTTTTCCCTCTTCTTTTCCCTACCCTCTGCCCCTGCCCCTTTTCCTACCCTCTGCCCCCGCCCCTTTTCCCTCTTCTTTTCCCTACCCTCTGCCCCTGCCCCTTTTCCCTCTTCTTTTCCCTACCCTCTGCCCCTGCCCCTTTTCCCTCTTCTTTTCCCTACCCTCTGCCCCTGCCCCTTTTCCCTCTTCTTTTCCCTACCCTCTGCCCCTGCCCCTTTTCCTCTTACCCTCTTGCCCCTGCCCCTTTTCCCTCTTCTTTTCCCTACCCTCTGCCCCTGCCCCTTTTCCCTCCCCTGCCCCCTCCCCTTTTCCCTCTTCTTTTCCCTCCCTCTGCCCCTGCCCCTTTTCCCTCTTCTTTTCCCTACCCTCTGCCCCTGCCCCTTTTCCCTCTTCTTTTCCCTACCCTCTGCCCCTGCCCCTTTTCCCTCTTCTTTTCCTACCCTCTGCCCTGCCCCTTTTCCCTCTTCTTTTCCCTCCCTCTGCCCCTGCCCCTTTTCCCTCTTCTTTTCCCTACCCTCTGCCTGCCCCTTTTCTCCCCTTCTTTCCTTTCTTTCCCTACCTCTCTTTCCTTTTTTCCACTGTTTTCCTTTCTTTTCCCCCTTTTTTTTTTTCTTTTCTCTTCACGTTTCTTTCTCTGTTTTCTTCTTGTTCTTGTTGTTTTTTTCCTTGTATGTCTTTAAAATAAAGGATGGCAATATCACAGACAGATTATTAAAAAAATGTAGGTAAGGTTGAAGTAGTCACACACACGCACGCATGCACGTACGCACGCGCGCGCACGCGCACACACACACACACACACATGGGCAGCCACATGTGTGTAACCTGAGGCAGCTCTCTCTCTCTCTCTCTCCTCTCTCCTCTCTCTCTCTCTCTCTGTTCCTTTTTGTTTCGTTTCGTGCTGGTCAGTGATCTCTCGTCTTCCATTCGTGCACGGCCGTTCTTGACCCAGGCCTGTCCACCAACCCTCTACCCCCCCCCCCCCCCCCCCCCCCCCCTCCCTCCCCACCCTCCCCCGCTCTCTCTCCCCCCCCCCCCCCCCCCCCCCCCCCCCCCCCCCCCCCCCCCCCCCCCCCCCCCCCTCCTCTGTCCACCAACCCTCTATCCGCTCTCTCTCCCATCCCCTGTCGTCATTTCCCACGCTTTTCCCTTCCACGTGTACGTTAGACGATTCATCTTCATAGCCCCCCCCCCCCCTCCCTCTTCTCCCGACACTCCACTCCCCCATCCCTCCCCACATTCCCAGCAGCATCAAAATGTCCACATTCTGTCTGTCTGTCTCTCTGCCTCCCCGTCTGTCTGTCTGTCTGTCTTACTCTCTCTCTTCTCTCTCTCTCTCTCTCTCTCTCTCCTCTCTCTCCCTGTGTGTGTGTGTGTGTGGTAGAACAGACTTTATTTAACTATATTTCAATAATAACAACAAAGAATTTATGAGAGAGAGGTACTGGGGGCACGGGACGGGATGAAATATAAGAGGGGTGGGGGTGGGGTAGGGAGTAAGTGTAGAAACAGAGAAAGTGAGAGTGAAGGAGAGATGGAAAGAAAAAGAATGGATGACAAGGGGGGGGGGGGGGGGGGGAGGGGAGGGGAGGACTGATCTCAAAGAGAGACAGAGACAGAAGCAGACAGAGAGACAGAGAGCGTGAATGAATGGAATTTTCTTAGAGCAATTGGATAAACCTGGAAATTCTTTACACCGCCTCCACCCACATACACGAGAAGATCAATGACCACACACACACACAGAAGAATACTAAACTGCCACCCACGTACACGAGAAGATCAATGACCACACACACACACACACAGAAGAATACTAAACTGCCACCCACGTCGGTACGCGCGCCGACCTTGAACAGTGATCTGTGTGGTTATGAAAACGGCAGATGGTCAGGTTTCATCAACCCCTCGAGCGGCGGCGACAATCAGTGCATGCGCGCTGGTGCCGGAAGAGGAAACACGACTCACGTCTGCCTCGGACTGAATGGCTCACGAAGTTCACCGGAAGGACAGTTTGCTACGACGGGAACGGTGCGTAGAGAGAAGAAAAGAGAACATAATGGCGGTGAGGAATTCCAACAGATTTTCGCCTTTTCCTTCGCCTGTGGTTCCTCACAGACAGCGCTGATGTAGATACATCTTGTTTGTTCTGACGATCACTAGGAGAAGGTAATCATGAACGTGGTAAAGAAAATAAGTTCAGAGAGTGGGAGTCAGTTGTTTTTTTTTCATGTCCATGATTGCTTACATATGCACGCGCGCGTGCACGCACACACAGACACAGACATAGACACAGACACACACACACACACACACACACACACACACACACACACACACACACACACACACACGCACGCACAGCACAGCATGGCGCACACACACACACGAACGCACGCACGCACATGCAAGCACGTACGCACCCCCTCCCCCCCCCCCCCACTACACATGCACCACCACCACCACCACCATCACATCCACACACCACACACACACACACAAACGAGCAAGGTGTGTGTGTGTGTGTGTGTGTGTGTGTGTGTGTGTGTGTGTGTGTGTGTGTGTGTGTGTAAAGTGCGTTCTGTCTGTCTGTCTGTCCAGTGCAGTCTGCAGATCCAAAACACGAGGGATTGACAACATTGCAGAATGGACTGGGGAACGCACTGCATAAAAACAGATGTTGACACACAACAGGCAGCATTGGAGAGACCTGCTGAACTGTTCTTCAGGGTGGCTGCCCAGAGACGTCCCACAGAGTTATGGGTGAAGAAGAAGAAGAGGAGGAGGAAGAGGAAGAGGAGGAGGAGGAGGAAGGAGAAGAAAGGAAGAAAAAAGAAGAAGAAGAGGAAGAAGAAGAAATACAAAGAAGATGAAGAAGAAGAAGAAGAAGAAAAGAACAAGAACAAAGAAGAAGAGGAAGAGGAGGAGGAGGAAGGGGAAGAAGAACGAATGAACGAATCTCTTTTAATGAAGGAAAAGAATAAGCACAATACAGGCTTTGAAAGAGAAGAAGAAGAAGAAGAAGAAGAAGAAGAAGAAGAAGAAGAAGAAGAAGAAGAGAAGAACAAACGAATCTTTTTTAATGAGGGAAAAGAATAAGCACAATAGAGGCTTTTTTACATCTTGCCCTCAATGAAGTAGAAAAAAAAAATATGCGAGGAAGAAGAAGAGGAAGAGCAAGAAGAAGAAAAAAGAGAAGAAGAAAGGAAGAAGAAGAAGAAGAAGAAGAAGAAGAAGAAGAAGAAAAGGAGGGGGAGGAGGAGGAGGAGGGAGGAGCAGAGGAGGAAGAGGAGCAGCAGCAGCAGCAACAGAAGAAGAAGAAGAAGGAAGAGAAGAAGAAAGAGGAAGAAGAAGAAAGCGAAGACGAAAACGAAGAAGAGAAAGAGGAAAAAGAAGAAGAAGAAGAAGAAGAAGAAGAAGAAGAAGAAGAAGAAGAGAGCAGCAGCAGCAGCAGCAGCAGCAGAAAAAGAAGTAGGACAAGATACAAATCCACTTTTTTTTTTAATCTTCGCTAAAATCTGGCCTGGCGACTCGTTCTCATAACAGGTTACTTTAAAAACAAATAATTTTTTTTGTGTACTGGAAAGTTGTACTGGCCGCAGTCTAATCCGACCCAGTGGCGAAACGAAGCCATGTCGGCATTCGAAGCTAGTCAAAACACGTCACGCCGTTGGCATCCATATAAACAAACACACCGCACTTGCGCCGTCTGCTGGAATCGTAGCTTCATTTTGAGAGTTTGACCATTAGTATGAATGATATGTATGCATATGGAATGCTTCCGCCGTGAAAAATAGAGGGAAAAGACGGAAAAACTGAGCGAGTTTTGACCATTAGTATGAATGATATGTATGCACATAGAATGCTTCCGCCGTGAAAATGGAGGGAAAAGACGGAAAAACTGAGCGAGTTTTGACCATTAGTATGAATGATATGTATGCACATAGAATGCTTCCGCCGTGAAAAATAGAGGGAAAAGACGGAAAAACTGAGCGAGTTTTGACCATTTAGTATGAAGAAAAGAAAAGAAACACCCGAAGGTGCTGGGGAGGACCCAGAGAAGCACTGTCTTCACCTGCCTTTAGAGCAGTCCTGTACCACCCTTGGAGGCCTGCGCTGTGTTGACGATGGGTACAGGCACGCGCAGGACACTCCATTAAGATATCAAGGGACATAACTGCTCCTGAACAGAGGTAAATCAGACTACAGGATGCAGCTCATAACAGCCTTAAAGTAGCATCCCCATGGGTTGTACCAGCCCGTATTTCATGACTGCAGAGCCCACCGGCGAAAAACACCACCCTCCAGCTGCCGAGCACACCCCACAGACCCAACCACCCCTGCCCACGGACAGATGAAGACAGTGCCACTCCAGACACAGCCAAGCTTTCGCCATACGGTCTTATGTGCCCTCAAGAGAGAATCCAAAGTTGTAGTCTTTCCCACTGTCAACAGGACTTTCCCTGTGGTCAGTGGGTCTTTCCTCACCGTCACTGGACCTTTCTCCAGGGTCAGCCTAGTTAAGCAAAGAAGAAAAAAGAAACACCCGAAGGTGCTGGGGAGGACCAGAGAAGCACTGTCTTCACCTGCCTTTAGAGCAGTCCTGTACCACCTTGGAGGCCTGCGCTGTGTTGACGATGGGTACAGGCACGGCGAGGACACTCCATTAAGATATCAAGGGACATAACTGCTCCTGAACAGAGGTAAAATCAGATACAGGATGCAGCTCATAACAGCCTTAAAGTAGCATCCCCATGGGTGTACCAGCCCGTATTTCATGACTGCAGAGCCCACCGGCGAAAAACACACACCCTCCAGCTGCCGAGCACACCCCACAGACCCAACCACCCTGCCCACGGACAGATGAAGACAGTGCCACTCCAGACACAGCCAAGCTTTCGCCATACGGTCTTATGTGCCCTCAAGAGATGAATCCAAAGTTGTAGTCTTTCCACTGTCAACAGACTTTCCCTGTGTCAGTGGGTCTTTCCTCACGTCACTGACTTTCTCCAGGTCAGCTAGTTAGTTTTGACCATTAGTATGAATGATATGTACGTATATAGAATGCTTCTGCCGTGAAAAATGGAGGGAAAAGACGGAAAAACTGGGCGAGTGACTGATGACACGGGAGGCGATAATAATCACGCTAGCAGGCAGGCAACTCTCGTCGGCTTACCCAGGTAGCACTGTGTGAAACAGCGTGCTGGATTGCACAGCGCTTAGAGTTGGTCTCTGATCGAAACAGACACTGTATCAGCACTTCAATAACAACGAAGCAACAACAGCAACGACGCAACAACAACACAACGGCAGCAGCACAGCAACAACAACAACAGCAGCAGCAACAACAACAGTTACAACAAAAGCAGCAACAACAACAGTAAACGACAGCAGCAACAACAACAGCAACAACGACAGCAGCAACAACAACAGAAGCAACATGAACAACAACGTTAACAACAACAATGATATGATTCAGACAATAATAATAATTCTCTCTCTCTCTTTCTCTCTCTCTGTCCCTCTCTCTCTCTCCCTTCCTCCTCTCTCTCTCTCTCTCCCTCTCTCTCCATCTCCCATCTCTCCCTCCCCCCTCTCGATCTGTGTGTGTGTGTGTGTGTGTGTGTGTGTGTGTGTGTGTGTGTGTGTGTGTGTGTGTGTGTGTGTGTGTGACTCTATCTCTCTCTGTCTCTCCAAACTCTCTCTGTCTCTCCAAACTCTCTCTCTCTCTCTCTCTCTCTCTCTCTCTCTCTCTCTCTCTCTCTCTCTCTCTCTCACATGAGTATTTCAAGCAGTTTAGATAGTTCTCCATGTGCTATATATTATATTGGACTGCAGTGCTTATAGTTACTCTTTGATTCCCAGGTGCAACTAATAGCGCAAAATAGAGCTGAAATCTGGTATTTGACAAAACAACGGAAATTGAAACTATACATTTATTTGCCATGAATGTATTTTCATTAATGTAGCAGTAGAAGTCCAACTGACCCTGTTTATTGTGAGCTTTGAAGATTTCCGAAAAGACGCGAATTGACCAAAGTATGCTGCCAGCGAAGGCGTAAAAAAATGACATGATTTAGACAGCAACGGCAAAAAGACGTGGTTTCAAATATTCATTTAAGTTTATTTGGGTTTAGTTTCGTTTGGGATGATCAAGCGTTCAACGTATTTCAGGTTTCTTAAGCTCTCTCGGGATAAAGAAATTTGAAAAATTATTGATAAAGCTCCGCCCAAAAAACGTTGACAAACGAATCACAAGCCCAAGCACGGCGCGTTTCGACCTCTTGGGTCTTCTTCAGGCAAGATACACAACACTCAGGACAACGAAAATGAACGAGCAATCACTTATCATCCAATTCGGCGCAAGACGGGCGTTGAATGAAAACGAGGCTGCCAGGAAGAAGACAATGTGTGAGTCGAGGTTGTAATGATGATAATAATTATACTGATAGTAATAATAATAATAATGATCATGATGATGATCAAAATATTGAAAAAAAAATAAAAAGAATTACTACCACTTTTGGTGGATAAAATGTCAACAGTTGTAGTATGGGAGACAGGAGGTTAGAGGATTGTCAAACAGCATGGTTGCCGTGGCAACAGTCTTAGTGGCGATGACGATGGTGATGTTAATGGATGAAGATAAGTGATTGCTCGTTCACTGTCGTTGTCCTGAGCGTTGTGTATATTGCCTGAAGAAGACCTAAGAGGTCGAAACGCGTCGTGTTTTGTTTTGTCAAGTAATTCGTTTGTCAACTTTTTTGGGGCGGAGCTTTATCTATAATTTGTCAAATCTGATTCGATTTCCGCCTGCAGTCGCTTCACTTAGCAATCAGGAAGAGGAGTTCTCAGCTGCAGGTGACAGGAGTGTCGCAGTCACGTGTGTACTAGTGACAGGTTTGCTGAGAGCAGACAGTACAAATCTGCATCTGTGCTGGAACCGTAAGCTGGAACTGGCCTAAACAAACTCGGTATGTTCAGTATTGCCTGTCCTCGTTTTAAGTATAGAATGGAACATGATCAAGAACTGTTATATCGATTGTGTGGAAGAGCCAAGAGGAATGAAATCAGTGACTTGTTTTGTTGTGCTGTTCATCATGATCGTAGAAAGAAATTCAAAAGCCTCTACAACAATCCTTGGCAAGTGGTGAGTAAACCTACTGTTATTGTCGAGAAATGAAGCCGTGCTTTGAAGACTGGAAACATCTATCTGTGAAGCTTTGAAAAGATTATGTACAGCAATATCCTACCATGTGTACAGTTATAGTTCTTTTTATTGTTAGTACGTCTGATGCAACTGGCATGAATTTGATATAGGAGTGGGATCATTGTGCAAGTAGACCTGTTTGCTGTAATGCTTGTGACTATTTGG
>CM065742.1:1903462-1928462 GCA_033310375.1 Conus canariensis | reverse complement strand
TCACAACGCAAGTTTAACGATCCCAAAGTACGTCACTGCAGTAACTGCCGATTGTTGTGACGTTTGTTTGTCGACGCGCGAGCCATTCACCGCTACGGTGCCTCTGCACCGGAAGCGGGTGTACTCAAACCGTGCAAGGGAAACTCTTCGAACCCATACCGAATCGTAAACAAGCTATTGTCGTGGCGACAACTGCCCAAAGGTCTTGGTCCTAGGACCTGTCAGAGGGCCAGAGACTATGTTGTGTAACGAGTAACGGTCTGTTTGTGTGCGATCCGATCCACGCAAACAGATATCCACTCGGTATAAGATATTTCAGTGTATTGATTTTGTGTTGTCTCCCACACCAACCAGCGCGGCGCGCCGTAGCATTGGCGTTCGCTGGCTGAGGGAATGTTCTGGTAGTTCTAAAAATAGGTTTGTCGAACTGGCTACGTCATGTGTTTGTATCGCTTTTGATTGGTCCGCTTTGGAATTTCTGATTTGTGACGTCAGAGACGTGGCCAAGAAAACAACCGTGACCTAGGCAGTCGTGTCATTTCCAAACGAAGCTTTCGAGCAGGGCGAACGTTCATGTGTCTTGTGATGTGAATTTGTTCTTGACGTTGAACTTACCTGGGACTGGTTGCAGATCCTATGAAAAGAAAATCCAGTGAATCAGATCCGGAAAAGCCGACCACGTCAGGAGTTACGGGAAATCCGAATCAGGTAAGGTGAAATATTTCCTTCTTTTCGACGCATTCAAACGCTCGTCTTTGGGCATTCCCATTCGGGTCAACAGGACTCGGGTTTGGACAGTGGCAATCAGCTGTTGTAGTTTTATCACTTATTGATTCGGCTTCGACCAATTATGTGTAACAGTAGTAAAAAATTGGCGGGACCAATCATCTTCATTCAACATGTCAGATGTTAACGAAGTTCACGTTGACTCAAAGACATATAAAGTTTGATTTGGAATAGAGTGTGTCTGTTTCAGTTTTACGGTAGTATGGGTAAGATTGATACGTTTGTCTGAAAGTGTGTAAGAAAAAAAAATGTAAATAGCGTTATGTTAGGTACTTAACCGTTTCAAGCTTTCGTGCGTTGCAGGGCGAGGAAATGGATGCCACTCTCTCTCTTTATCTTCTCACTGCTCCTTTACGAGCGATAGTTATATGTTGTTTGGTGATGAAACTTCATAAGTGTATTTGTACTCTCCTTTATCAAACGTTTTATCCACCATTCAAAAATCACTCGCATTTCTACAAACATTTGCCTGTGCATCGGGAGCATACTTGTATGGGTATTTCGAGCTTGGGTGCGCAGATGCTTATTAGTCCCTAGTAATATATTATTTAATGGCCGTTGGTGGCGATCCATTCACAAGGGGAACAGACATAAGCATCTGTCATAGATTTAGCTTGCAGGTAGTGGTCATAGAATTGCTTGAAAACGTGACATACTGATCGTTTTGTAACCCGTTTAACCGTGGACGAAAGATAGGCCTCCAGCTTCGAATTTGGCAGTCGGCCAACGTCCCAGCTGCGTTTGCGCTTGGAAGAGCGCTGCATTTTGCCAATTAAACCATTCCCACATTCTTTCTTGACACGTAGAAGGGCTTGGCTTCTTGATGAGGGGAGGGGGAGGGGGGTAGGGGTGTGTTATTGATGCCTGGGATCCCACGTGGGAAACAAGTGAAGAAGGCATGCTGTTGACAACTTTTTCGCAAGGTTGAGGACAGTCACTGACCTCATGATTCAACCTGAAGTCGCGCATGCGCAGAGTGGGCAGTAGTTTTCCGATAGTGCTGCCCACCACGTGCACTTCATCGTTTAACGGCTGCCTGTCCTTTCTTTTGGGAATGCGAAAGCACAGTTTGCACTAAGTTTTGCGCTGGGAAGCAAGACACGCCCTAGTAGCAATAGTTAGTCACGAATTGCGCAAGCAACTGACACAGGGTAGCTGTGTGGGCGGAAGGGAGGGACCCGGTGACCTCATTGATTTTTACAGGTCACTTCCGGTGACCGAATTTCGGGAGCATCCCAGGAAGAAAACAAACCCACGTGGGTGGGTGTTTATGGGTGGGTTGACGGCGCGGGGGCGGGGGGAGAGGGGTGTGTCTGTCGGGTGTTCAGGTTGGGTGGAAAAAGGATTGCCCAGGCTCACGATTCATAAGGAAAATGTGTTGAAGAGATCAGTAATTCCCTAAAGGTGTGACACATGCCCCACCCAAAACAACACACTCATCCCGCTCTGATTTTTTCATTTTTTATTCTTTTCTTTTCTTTTTTTCCTTTCTTCAGTGTTTTTTGTTTGTTTATGAATCAGGTCTTTTCCACCCATTAGTATTTCACACAGTTATTATTTCAGTAATGATGCACATGTTCTTCCGTTTCTAATATACAACAGTTGGCTTAGATATGGTGACAAGTCTTTTTTGTTTGTTTCAAAGCAAGATGACTGACCTATACATGAATGAATAGTGTCCAGTTAACCCGTATTTATATCTGTCTATATATATATAAATATTTATATCTCTGTAGTATATATATATATATATATATTATATATATATATATTCAGCATATATACTTATATATATATATATATATATGAGTGTGTGTGTGTGTGAGTGTGTGCATTTTAAAGTGTTGTTATTTTAAGTAGTAGGGGCATTTCATTGTTTTGGAATGAATGCAGACCGACATGGGGAAAGAATGAGCACTCCACACATGAACATAGGAAGTCACACACACACACACACACACACACACACACACACATACACACACACACACACACACACACACACACACACCTCACTCACTCACTCATTTATTTCCACTCTCTCACTCTTACTTTCTCTTACCCACACACTCCCTCTCAGTGCATGTTTGTTTTTTTTTTTAATCTTAAGGCTTTGGGTGTTTCTTTCCAGACACACAGCAGTGCAGGCATGGCACACGAGAAGTCACAGAAGAGGGTGGGCAAACGGCCGGGTCGGAAGCCATCCAAAATTGACCAGAAGGCCAAGCTAGAGCGGAGTCGGCAGAGCGCCAGGGAATGTCGTGCCAGGAAAAAGCTCCGCTACCAGTACTTGGAGGAACTGGTCTCCAGCAGGGAGAAGGCTGTGTTTTCACTGAGAGAGGAGGTGGAGATGGTGAGTATCAGTGTGTGTTGGGTTGGTATGTTGTTTTTTTGGTTGGGTTTGTTTACTGCCTCATCTTCCATGGCATTGCTTGCTCCCATGCTGCTCTTTGATCAAGCTTTGAGGATCACAGACCCAGCACTGGCAGTCTGCAAGGAGCAGTCAATATCACATCAACACGTCAAGTGAAACATTGCACTGCTGTACAGTCAGTGTTGCCTGTGGAGATCGAACGTATGCAGGACATCACCTTCTAAACCCCTTACTGTTTTGAGATTCTTTCTAGTCTGCCAGTTCTGTGATTGTTCATGGTTGATTTTTATGAACTTGCCATCTGTTCTCCTAGTATAGTGTTTAGAAGTATGATGTAGAGCTGTTTTGCATTCATGGATGTTTTTCTGTAAGGTAAAAGTGGATGTGTATTTGAAATCAGAAAAATAAAGAGAGAATGAAATTAAACATGACTTCAAGAATTGTTTTGTTCATTCTGGTCATCAACATTTTAACACAAGAGTTGAAACCAAAGCTGTTTTTAGATATTTTGTAGGAAAACTTTGATGGCGATAGCGCTGGTTTCCGTCCATCCATCTTTACTATCGTGATGCTGGAGAACATCTTCCTGATGCTTGAAAGCATCCCTCTGTTAACTGTCTTGATACTTGCACCTCCATCATAGTCCATGCTCTTGTGTTTGCCCTCTCAGTACAAACGGTGGAGCATAGACTTGGATCGTGGCATTATTCCCGACGGTCTTCTGAAGCTTCTGGCCCAGGACGAGATGCAGAAACCCCTCGCTTTGCATTGCTCCCCCCCGTCTCAGAGCACCACCCCGACAGCCAGCCCGTCTTCTTCCTCAGTGGACACGGAACACATGGTGGCTCAGCCTGGAGGACAGCCGGGGAGGCTGCAGAGTGGAGCGTCAGCACAGCGTGCACAGTTCCATGGACAGATGGTACAGCCGCAGGTGGAGCAAAGCCGGCGACAGGCGCTGATTCGACAGCCCCATGTCGACCAGAGTGAGCAGCAGCTGTCGTCCATGAACAAGGGCAGCCGCAGTTTTGAGGAATCTCCCCGTTCATCCTCCATGGCCTCGTCCATCTACCGCTCCGAAAGTGTTCCCAACCTGACATTGGCGGCCACGCAGCACGGTGCTTACCCGGAACCTGTCGGCTCCACCACGCTGGTGTACAAGGACTTTGGTGAGGACGGTACCACCCTCAGGAGTACAGGCTTCCTTCCAGAGTTGACAATGCTGAGTAAAGTGATCGGTGATGCCGACACCGCCAGCAACATTCCCACTGTGGTTTCCCACCAGTCACCGCCATCAGTGACGAGCAAATCTGGTGCCGCTTGGAGTTGGGAACCTCACCAACGTTCAAGTGCTTCAGAAGTTTCCCAAGGAAGGACGTATCCCTTTACCACAGCGACTAGTGCCAGCAGTGTGGTGCAGACGCCTCAGTCTGCTCAGCTGACCTCCTCAGCCTGTACAGATGAGGTGCTCAGCTCTGCCAGTTCATTATCCCCAGCACCAAATTTTGTTGTGAGTTCCAGAACTTCTGTGAGTACAGGAAGTGTTGCTAGTCCCCCAGTGCCTTACTATCAGAGACCTAGGAGCAGTAGCGACCTTGCCAGAAAAGTGACCTCATCCACAGTATCATCGACCTCATCATCGTTGTCTCTGTCCCAGCAAAACATCCCCGGATTATTCGATCCTGTGGTGACGACTTTCGGTTCACAGGAGGTGTTTCCAACACTGGCCAGTAGCGTGACCACATGCTTGACCAACAGCACCGTCTTGCAGGACACTGCCCCTGTGTGCATGGGTTCGGAACTCAGTGCCAGCATTTCGGAGCCCATCCCACACTGGTACTCCTTTCTGGACGACTTGGAGAGTGTGGCCTCCCTGTCAGCCCGGCAGGGTGCTTTCTCTGATGCCGGTACGCCTGGTAGCTCACGGGCACGTTCTGGTGCAGGCACACCGTCAAGTGTGGATTCCCCATATTCTCAACAGCTTCTACAGCAGCAGCCGCAGCAGCAGCAACAGGACTCTGGAAGTGATGGCAACATTCCACATATTATATCTGATTTGTTAGGTCAGCCTCCCTCCAGTTGATCATGATTTCTCGGGACAACATGTGAAACGAATCTTGTTCTCTGTATGTTGATAAACAGAGTGTGCACACAGTGAATCACTGGAATGTTGACACCGTTAGTGTTACTTTAATACAATGTATTTATTTACAACGTTTTATCACCACTGATGGGTGCTTGTTGAGACACTGGATTATAATGTGAGACAGATTACTTGGTTCATGTTTTATGTGACACTCGCCAAAAAAAAAAAAAAATTGAAAAAGAAAGAAACAACAACAACAAATGGAGTGTAACCTACTGCTTGTAAAATTTTGACAACAGACTCCTCCTCCAGCTGGCCCCAAACACTGTTGTTTTCGGAAAATGATTTGATTCACCTGTGACATGCATCACCAACCTACTGTTTGTCAACCTGTCTTCACGTTGTTCATCAAGTGCACTTTCCTGTGGATATATGTACTGGTGAAATCAGCTGGGAGAAGAGATTTCTTCTAGCAAACAGAACTTGCAAGTGACCTTTCCAGAGATAAGGTCAGGTCGATCATCTATTGAATTATCCAGGCTTTATGTGGAAATTGAGCTTCTCTTTTCAACACACTGTTTTCTGTCTCTCAAACCACTTCATTTTGTTTGTGAATAGAACTTTCAAAAGTATTATTTCATGATGATCGCATGTGTGCTTTCCTTTTTTTTCCTGTGATGATGAATTTTATTCACTGTATTTATTTTATACTGAACTAGGTAGGGGGAAAGCATAGTGATTAAAGTCAGAATAAATAATTTAAGAAAAGTACTTTTTCCGGTGCTACATGAACTGTTCACAAGCATTCCAGCTGAGAGTTTTCAGATTTGATACACAGAGATCTTAGTTATTTTTCAACTGGTATTACTCATAATCAAGTGTCTGTCTGTTTCTTGAATAAATTGTGATAAGGTTTCAAGACTTTGGGTTTTACCAGGCGTCTTAAAATGCATAAAAATTCAGGATGCTTTTATGTTTAAAGTCTCTCTCTCTCTCTCTCTCTCTCTCTCTCTGTCTCTCTCTCTTCTCTCTCTCTCTCGCTCTCTCTTTAATCAGTCAATGAGTAATCAGCTGAGTTACTAATACATCCCTCAATCCAATCATATTCATTTTTGCACTTCAGCTTTTGAAGTATATGTTAGTTCTTTGTCTCAGTTTACAGTTCATTGCTCATATCACTTTGATGCAAAGTTTACAGTTCATTGCTCATATCACTTTGACGCAAAGTTGTGATGGAATAGTTTTAGTTCAAGGTATTTGAGTTTGGAATGAAAAAAAAAGAAAGAAAGAGAAGTTAAGTCTTTATCGGATTATTTTTTAGTTAGACTGCATCAACTAGTGTGGACTTCTGTGTAGTGTACAATTCAGTTTGAAGCTTAATCGAAGCAATACCATAGGACACTTTCAGTTGAAACTTAAAACACTATCGAAGCAATACCATAGGACACTTTCAGTTGAAACTTAAAACACTATCGAAGCAATACCATAGGACACTTTCACAGTTTCAGTTGAAACTTAAAACACTATCGAAGCAATACCATAGGACACTTTCAGTTGAAACTTAAAACACTATTGAAGCAATACCTTAGGACCACTTTTGAATTGTTCATGTTCAGGGGTGCCTGTTCTGTCCAGAGAGAATATGTAAGCTGGTCTTATATATTCTTTTATTCATTCATTCCATATTTGTTGTTTCAAAACAATATTTATTATAACAGTAACATTTTTAGCACTGTTATGTATGCCATTCAGCATATAAATTATATATATATACATAATGTTGACTTGCCATATATACATTCTGATCACGAAAGTCTTTGAAATATTATGTCTGTGTGTGAACTGTGGCAATGCCCATGTTGAGACAGTTCCAACTATGACTTCTTTTGATAATCATTCATGAGTTATAAATAATACTTGGGCAGGACTGACTCCAAGTGTCTTTGTTTGATCCGTGCAACAGTGAAGAAAATGAAGAGTAAAGAGAAAGAAAAAATTGTGAGATTATCCAAATGACCTCTGTACACAACATTGGCAAAGTGCTCACTGTTTTAATAGCTCCACATTGTAGCTAGAACTATAATTTGATCATCCAGCATAGACACCTTGCATGTGAAAAATGATTGGATTCATGGAAAAAAAAAAAAGTTGGGTTTAAAAATTTTTTTTTACCTCTTTTGAAAAAAAAAGAAATTGAAATGATAATATCATATTTTTCAGTGTAAGATTGACGTTGGAACCAACTGCACTTGATCATAGAAATATAATTGCAATTTTTTTTTGTTCCTCGTATGGAAAATTACACATCTTCTCAGTATTGCTCAAGGTGATAGGCTGTGTGAATGTGTGTGTGCCTGTTGGTGGAACTGAGCTGGCTTTTTACTTTGTTCTTTGGCTTTGTATTGTTTCCCTGTTGCTTCTCAGAATGGAAGGAGGGCATATTTCCTGTGCAGTGAGTATGGTGTCTTGTACTCATTGCCAGGGGATGTACTCAGATCTGTAACTTGGAAATATCGTGCAATTTTTTCCTTTTTGTTCGTTGTTATTGTTTCTGTTTGTTTTCTTTTGCTGGGACTCTCTCTCTCTCTCTCTCTCTCTCTCTCTCTCTCTCTCTCTCTCTCTCTCACTTGTGCTTTATAATTATTCTCTGTGGTTTTCTTTACTAATAGAAACACATTAGCACTAAACAAGTGCAAGACAAAAAAAAAAACCAAACAAACAAACAAAAATCAAACCCTTTAGGTAAGAAATTCCATGGGCGACCATAGTTCAGATTCTCATTTAATGTAAGATCGCAAAGGTGACTAAATGTCACACACATCTGTGTAGAAATTGAGGACAGCCGAGAAACACAAACCCTCAGTTATACTGTGTGAAGCACTGCAAATTTATGCTACATCGACAGTTTGTTTATTTCACTTAGTGTTGTATAAGTTGTAACTTGTTTCAGTAGGGTTTTGTTTTATGTATACAGTTCCAAGAATATTTTTTATTTTGTTTTTATTTTGACACGGGTCAAGAATTTCCTCTCATTGTTTTTAAGGACCGTGGGCTAATAGCAGTGTATTTGTTATTTGATTTATGACTTTATAGGATAAATGATACAATGAATTTTAGTTTGGGGTAGTTGTTTTCATTGTTTTTTTTTTTTTTTTTTTTTTTTTTGCTGTTTGTTTTTGTTGTTGTTGTTTGTTTTTTCAATTGGGATAGCTTTTCTGCGTCATTTTGTAAACAATGAACTTGGTGTTCATAGTGACTAATTACCTGATCATACAAATGAAATATCATATTTTAAGAAAGAAAAATGGCTGTAATGGCTGTAAAACAGTGCACATATGTTCTGTGGATTTTTTGTTTTGTTTTGTTTAGAAAAAAAGTTCTGAAAGACTGAACTGAAAATGTCTTGTTGGAAACATCCTCTGGGATTTCATTTCACTTTCAAAGCCAAATTCAGCCATCTGAAATGTTGAGGTTTCATGAATAATACAGACCCACAAATGTTTCCTTCATGTTTGATAGTCTACTTCGTGAACGGCTACTAACTACTGTATATCTGTTGGTATCCACAAACGAAAAGCTAGAAAATCCAACCATTCAGTCTAAACTCTATCCATTGCTAGAATAATTATGAGTGATCCTATTAATTCTAGATCATGAAATGTATAAATTTACAAACCCTCTGTGCTATTCATGAATGTAATTTTGAACTTTTATCTCAAAGATGCATTTTATTTGACTTTTAAGTGAAGAAAATGTTTTACAACTATGGCTGGCCCATGCATGTAATACTAGAGCAATACTTGAGTCAAGAATGCCAAATCTTTTGTTTTGTTTTTTTCCTTTATGTTTGTGGGTTTTATGATTTTATTTACTTTTTTTGTTTTGTTTTTTTTGTCCGGTAAGCAAAAGACTCTTTCAGAACAAAGTCAAGCCATAGAAGCTGGAACTTGTGGCAGTTGCCTGTGATTGATGTGTGTTGGTGTGAAGAAGAGTGTCGATTGCCTGTGATTGATGTGTGTTGGTGTGAAGAAGAGTGTCGATTGCCTGTGATTGATGTGTGTTGTGTGGAAGAAGAGTGTCGATTGCCTGTGATTGATGTGTGTTGGTGTGAAGAAGAGTGTCGATTGCCTGTGATTGATGTGTGTTGGTGTGAAGAAGAGTGTCGATTGCCTGTGATTGATGTGTGTTGGTGTGAAGAAGAGTGTCGATTGCCTGTGATTGATGTGTGTTGGTGTGAAGAAGAGTGTCGATTGCCTGTGATTGATGTGTGTTGGTGTGAAGAAGAGTGTCGATTAGCCTGTGATTGATGTGTGTTGGTGTGAAGAAGAGTGCGATTGTGGATATTTGGATTCAAGGTGTCATATACCTGATATTGTGGTTGCCGGAAGATACAGTGCACCAAGAATGGTTCTTATGACCTGATTTCTGAGATACAGTATCTTGGAGTGACTGTATCTAGGATCAACATACACGCTCATTTTATTATGTATTGGTTTATTAACACATTCATGCACACAAGTTTTATATGTAAATGTTATATCTTTTATCATTTTATTGATTTCTTTCAACTCCTCTCTCTCCTTCTCTCCTCTATGTCTCTCTCCCTCTCTCTCTCCCCCCCTCCATCCATTCTACCTGTGTCTCTCTGTATGACCTCATGTTGTACTTTTTGAACTGAATCTCAGTGTGTCTTAAGCGCTTTCTTGGAAGCAGATGTTTGTTAATCTAAATAGATCAGTATTATTGTTATGCTTCATCCAGTATGTTTAAGTTGTTATGATGGGATGGTTGGGGTTGGAGAGATCGGACACACAAAAATTTATGATAATGTTAAACAAAACAAAAGTTCACTTTGTTTACTGAAAACGGCAACAATGATAATGGATGAAAAATGGCAAAAGTTACTTTGTTAAAAACAGCAACAATGTATATTGATGATACCTTGTTTTTTGTTAAAGTAACAACATATTAATGAAGGGCCTTCCCTTTTGTTGAATTTTTGATTTAAAAGCATAAAAAGCTAGTCCTCCTATTTTCTGCAAGGCTTTGTAGATTTTCTCTAGTGTTGTGAGGGTAGGCTTATGGTACCCTTTACTTTTTTTTGTGTGCAGTGCGCTTTTATTTGATTGATTTTTATTCTCTCCTACCACAGCCCCCCCCCCCCCCCCCCCCCCCCCCCCCCCCCCCCCCCTTCCGTTCTCTGCACTTCCCTCCACCTCTCCCTCTGTGTCTGTCTGCCTCTTATCTCCCCTCACTGTCTTCTCTAAGCCCCTCATTCTGCATTTTCAGTGACTTCATAGGCACATGTATACATGCGCATGCCACACCAATTCAACCAGTCATCACAGCAATGCCCACATGCGCACTCACACGCCAGCACATACACACAAACAACACACACTCACACATACATAATACGACACACTGGAACAGTTGGTGAATATTATCAGTGGACCCACTTGAACTACTTTGTGGTACAGTGTGACTGACATATTTAATCAGTTAACATACGTCTATAGCCAACAAAGTTCCCAATTAATATTCTTACACTGTACATACATTGGGCATGTTTGCTCCTTAAACACATCTGTAAAAGTTGTGGTCAAATCTGCAAAATTAACAAACATGCAAAGTTCAATGGACATATCCTTGCCGTGAACACGTTCTGTAATAGCAGTGGACAAATCTGCAAAGTTAACATTCTTGCACAAATGCAACAGACTGACTAGCATTGCAGAGACATTCCTCACGAAAATGTATTTTGTACTTTTAACTTACTTTTGAATTAAATTTCCTATGAGGAAAGAAATGCACAACTGAGATTAGTTCACATGGTGTACATAAATGTACACTCCAGTTCTGAACAGGAAACAACATTCTTCTCTGAAGATAAGCTTTTTTCATGCTCACACACACAAAAATGAGCTTGTTCATCGATGAAATCCATGAGTTTTAATAGCCAGGATTGCTGTGGCTCTTACAACAGTTTCTTAACTGAAGTTCTTGTGTACATGCAAATCTGTCACATCTTGTACACTGGTTGCTGAACATACCAGTCTTTGAGTATTGCATTCTTTTCATTTTTTTTTCTCCCAACCTGTTTCTTTGGGTACATTTCTCCCATGGTTACATGTTGTAGTATATTTTCTGGTATGTATACATATGGGGTCAGAATAATTCAGTTGGTAGAGCGATGGACTGTGATCCTGTGCAGGTTCAAATCTCTGCTGGGTCAGTTCAATACATGTGGAATTTTCTCTAAGACTAGTAAGAGATTCTGACTCTTTCCCAAATAGTCCTTTGCATGAGACTATAAACAGAGGTTATGTGTGTGGTGAACGCATGCAAATCATCTTACATGTACAATTCTAAAATCCCATCACCAAGTTTTAGAAGAGGAAGCCAGTCTCCCTGTCAGTATGGATGATACATATACACATAGTATGCAACGAAAGAAAGAAAGATTGGATGAAAAACTGAATGACTGATATTCGATTGAATGACCTGAGGAACGACTGAATGTTGCATCAACAGGCAGCATTCTGGCAGGCCACTGTTGAAACGAGAGCGTGAATTGTAAGACGCTTAGAGCTTAGTCACAAACCAAAGATAGACATGATGTCATAACTCTTAAGAATGATAGTAATAGGTTTTCCATAAAGTATATGTGTCACCTGTACAATTAAGTCAAGGTTACGTGATCTGAATTTAGTTAGGGTGACCCTAATCAAGGTAAGGTCAAGTGACCCAAATTTGATCATGATGACCTAGGTCAAGGTTAAAGGTAAAGTACTCCAAATTGGGCCATGATGACTCAGGTCCTGATTAAAAGGTGAAGTGATCAGAACTGAATTATGACGACCCAGAGTGAGGTCAAAGGTCACCCAGTTTGGGTAACAGTGACCCAAAACAAGCTGTCAGGTCAAGAGGGTGGAAAGTTAGTCATTAGATGGAGGGCAAAGTCTCAGCAACCAAAATGGGTCATGATGACCCAGACTAACTTCATATGCCCACTCTATTAGAATGGGGACACATGTGAAAGAAGGAAAGGGGAACATAGGTCAGGTGTTGTCTCCTTCAGCTTGTGTAGGATTCTCACAGCCTAGTTTGTTAATGTGAAGGTCATTGCTACTTGCACCACAACACAAAGATCTGGCGGAATTGCTCTTCATGACACTTTCATGGCATGGAGAACTGTTATGGTGAAGTGATAAAAACACCAACAGAAGCAGGGAAATGGCGGCTAAGAGGTCAGTGCTGTTCCTCGGGAAGTCACAAAATGCTGAGTTAATGGTTCAAGTCTTATGTAAGGCAGCTGGGTTTTTTTCCCTCCCCTTTTCCACTCGACTCATTCATAGTGATAGTCTGAGTCTCTGTCTGTCAGATGAAACTGTAAAATGAGATCATGTGTGGAGCGTGTTCTTCATGCATGTAAAAGAACCTACGGCAGAAATGCACTTGGTGCTAACAAATCTGCATTGGAAAATCTCACGCTTTGGCAGGTAAACAGGAAGAAATGCAGGTGGGAAAAAAAAGGTGGTGGCAGAGGAAGGAGGGTTGGGGGGAGGGGGGGGGGGGTCAGAGGGGCACTGTACTATGGTGATGCACCATCAGAGATGCACTGGAATTTCACAGAGAGAAATCTGTTAGCTGCTGAACATTATTCAGTTCAGCACAAAGAATCTGTTGGTGGGTTGTGTGTGTGTTGTTTTCAAACCATACCTTGGTATCTTTGTTACTTGTTCAAAATGTTTTGTAAAGTTTCCTCCTCTGGCAATGTTCATGAAGAAGATTTTTGCAGGATTCCTCTCCAACAAACAAGCAGTCACACCACAGTCCTGGAATGATTTTAATAGACAGTGGGATTTTTTTTTACAAACTCTTCTTTGTGAGCCGATACCAATATTTTAAAAACATACTGCATGTCTGTATGTGTATCAGGAAAATAGAAGTTGGAATTCTACATTGAATGAGTCTTACCCCTGTCGTTGCTTCAGGCACAAAACAAAGAAATACACATACACCAACTGAGGTGAACAAAGTTGTGTTTGCAAAGAAAGTCATTCCTCTTTCTTTGCATCTGACCAGGATTGGCAAACAAAGTCATTCTGTTCTTTTTCTACCTGGAACCTGCAGTGGAGTCCAAGTTGTAGGAACACACTTGGCATGCCAGTGCAGTTCAAGTGAACTGTGTCATGGTCCCCAGGCCAAAGCTCAACTTGATCATTTTAGAATAACAATAGATAGCTTAACACATAGTCAACCAAAGTATGAGTATCATTTTAGAATAAACATAGATAGCTTAACATATAGTCAACCTAAGTATGAGTATCGTTTTAGAATAACAATAGATAGCTTAACATATAGTCAACCTAAGTATGAGTATCGTTTTAGAATAACAATACATAGCTTAACATATAGTCAACCTAAGTATGTTTATCGTTTTAGAATAACAATAGATAGCTTAACATATAGTCAACCTAATGTTATGTTTAGAATAACAAGAAGCTAACTTCAAGTAAGTAGTTTATCGTTTTAGAATAACAATAGATAGCTTAACATATAGTCAGCCAAAGTATGTTTATCGTTTTAGAATAACAATAGATAGCTTAACATATAGTCAACGTAAGTATGTTTATCATTTTAGAATAACAATAGATAGCTTAACATACAGTCAACCTAAGTATGTTTTCTCAGCAACAAATTTAATTTGTTTTGTTCTTGTTTTAACCTGTTTAGAAAAAAACCCATTGAGAGTGTGACTGTGACTGTGACTGTTTCAATGCAAAGTATATCATACTACTATCACATGAATCATGCAGGTGAATGTATGGATATAATATATCTCTCTCTTTCTCTCTCTCTGAAATTTGAGTCATAGTTCGTTATTGACATCTGGATATTTTTTCCAAGAAGGGGAGGTTATTTAGTAAGGCTTATGGCCAGCTGTTGCAGTCTTGCACATGTTGACACATTTCCTGTACATCTCTTTTGCAATCTCCTTGCACACTGTGACTTGAAATGGTTGAATCTGCACATTGTACAATGCGCACTGGTTAAACCCTGCAGAGTAGGAAATGATTTGGGGTTCTCTAAAAGTTTTTTTTTTTGTAGATCAATGTCGACTTGTGATTACATTGTCAGGTCTCTTCTAGTAGCAAACCTTTTAAATGTCCAAGGGAAACCATTCACATCTGAGTAAAGAAAAATGTCCGAAAAGGAAAGGCGTTTTCACTCGTGGTGGGAATGGCTTTGAGTGCAGGGTTTGCGTTCTGTTCACAGTTGGCATAACTGTTGATAGCCCAAATATAACTGCACACAAACATATCAAAGGAGTCCATCAAAGGAGTCAAAAAATAACCAGCCTCAACATCCAACCAAACAAATTAAACTAGACTGGAAATCTCATTAAATTTTCGGGACAGCAAGTGGTTTCTTGAAGCCCCAACATTGATCTGGATTCTACTTGTTATTAGATGACACTGAAAGTTCGCAGAAATTGTTTGTAAAATTTAATATTGAAAGTAAAATTTGATATTGAAAGTAAAATTTGATATTGAAAGCTCTGTAACCATAGCTGTATAATATTTAGAAATGCAGGAATACATACTAGTGTCTGCCGATACCTGGATTGTTATTATGGGTGGTACTTGCAAACTGAAATTCTTTCTGACCAAAGTATATGATGAACGTAGATTGTAGGGAGCAATGTTCTGCTTATATGATGTGACTTGGATTGTAACACTGTAAGCCGTTTGCTAAGGTTGCATATAAAGTGCAAATTGTTGTCTCTGTGTTTCAGTACCGTCGATGGTGTCATGAGGTCGATGATGGCTGTGTGCCTGATGATCTGAAGGAAAAAATCTTCCGTAGCGACGACTCTGCTTCACCGCCCCCATGCTCTCCCAAATTGGATGTCAGAGATGTCACCTAAACCAAACGTGGAGACGACTACAGATAAACTCTTCATAGTTCATAGTGCATGAGAGAAAAAAAAAATCATCAACTATGAGTTGTGCTTTCATCATTGAACAGACATTGAGACCATGGAAATCCTGTAAAAGGCATTTTGCTCTGTTGCCATCATCTTCTACTGAGGTTTTTTGTGACCTCCTAGTGTTCACACCATGACGTGCAGTCCCCATGTAGGCTAGAAATGGAATCAGGATGGCACTTTAGTGTGTTTGCACTGCATACATGTAAAACTGGTGTCAGCGACAGGGAAGGGGGAGGTCAGTGTGTACATAGAGTGCAGGATGAGGGAAGTTTTTTTCTAGAAAAATCATGTTGAGGCCATATCCAAGACCTGTCGTGTGTGGGGTGGAAGTGGTGTGTTTTTTCCGCACACCGCCACGTCAAGGGCATATTTTGGTGTATCTGTTTATATGATCTTGGGTCCTTTTCTATACAGGTTTCCTATTGTGTTTGACATTTTGAGAACTGGAGGGAACAGTTTTGGTATCTTTCGATTTGGTCGACATGCACGGGCTATTTGTTTTCACTGAAGGTTTTGTAATTTTCCCTTGGTTTTTAAACTGACCAGGTGGTGGTTGTTTTGTTTTGATATGCAAGATGGAGATGATTTAATGGAGGTGAGGTTTTTTTTTTTAAAGATGTTTTGATGGCAAAAAGTTGATTGTTGAATTTTGCTGACAAAAACTTGAATCAGAATGAGATATTTTAAAGGGGGAAGAAGGGGGTCATCAGTTGTCTGTAATTTTAGAATACACCCACAATTCCTCACAGGAAAAAAGTGGGAGAGGGTATGGGGAAGGAGGGAGGGGAAGAAGGGAGCAGGGGGTAGGGAACCTGAGAGTGGGAAAGGGAAGGAGAAGAGGAAGGGGGGAGGGAGGAGAGGGGGTGTACCCAAAAACTGTAAAAAAAAAAAAAAAAAAAAAAAAAAATGATATCATTACAGTCATCTTGTTTGAACAACAGAGTTGCTGTTTTTTTTTTCTCTTTGATCTTTCATCCTGCCTCCCCCCCCCCCCCCCCCCCAACTCCTCCTTCCTTCCCTTCCTCCCCTGCGTTGTCTCCTGCCCCACTCCTGACAGCGATGGGAGCAGTAGTTTTTTTACCTCAGGCACCATTGGTGTTGCAGTGGTGCCTTTCAATTAAAACGCCCAGATATTCCCTCAAAACCAGTCTGTAATAAAGTTTTACATAGGCCACATTTCTGTTGAACTCAGGGCATGTGCCTACAAAAACAAACCAGCAAACGGAAAACTGTCAGTATTCAAACACGCTTCTAGTTTTATCTCTGTTACATGCACATGAATACAAATGCTGCAACAAATCTCAGACCAAAGAAAACCCTGCAAAGATCCTTTGCTTCCCCCCATCACCAGGCACCAGAATGAATTGCCAGGAACAGCTGTATCAGCGGTCACCCTTCACTCCTTCAGGTCAAGGGTGCCAGGTAGATTGAGCTAGTTACAGCAGACAGGTGTAGGTTTTCCCCCTTTTTATCCTCACCTGACCAAGTTTTGCATGTATGTATGAAAGGGGGGAGGAGAGAGGGGGTGGGGGAGGGGTAAGTTAAGGGGGGGGGGGGGGTAGAAAGGGGAAGGGGTATGGTTTGTGCAAGGATGTACGGGGATCAGAGCAAAAAATGAAAGGTCGTAGTCTGCTGACAAAAGCCACATAACGCAAGTTGAATATTGAGACTGAAATTCTCACCCTGTTAAGTCTTCACTGAATGTTTGAATTCTCACTCTGTCAAGTCTTTTTTTGCTCCTGTCAATGTTGTCTGTATAAGCAACCCATGAGGCTGAAGAGTAATCAATCTGTTGACTGTGGTCAGAGTAATCAGTCTGTTGACTGTGGTCAGAGTAATCAGTCTATTGACTGTGGTCAGAGTAATCAGTCTGTTGACTGTGGTCACCAGATGGAAGACGATGAAATGGAAGCACAGACAGTATGACACTGAAGTATCGCAGGATGCCAGTCTTTATTGGAGTCAAATCAAGTGAAATAAAGAGGAATATGTCGCAGTAAACAGAGTCTCCAATGGTTTGGAGGTCCTGAACCGCTGAGACAAAATTCCACTGGCATGAGTAAACCTGAAAGGGTGTAAATATGTACAGGATCTACAGAGAGGGGTCTTTTACAATCCTACACTAAATGGCTGAAGACCAAGGTAGACAAACAAGTCATGGGAGAAACAAAATTGCTGATGATGTCTGGGCTTTACATTGGCAAAACGGCCCAAGTAGAAGGTGCCTTTTGGTGTTTAACCTTTTAAATGCCAGGAATGATCCTTTGTTTAATCAGCTGGTGATGACTGTACATTTAACTTGTTGGATTTGTGATTAACAACATACTTTGCACTTTACAGCAGAACTCCCTAACCCTTCCCATCTCTCCCTCCATCCCAACCCATCCCCATCTCTTTTTTTTTTCCCCAATGAAACCTCCACAGATATTTTGGGAATAGGACCACCTCTCCACCACCCCCACCCCCACCCCCCAGCCCCCTTTTCATTTGGTTCTATTGAAAACCTGATTCGCAGTGTTATGTCATGAGCGACGCTGAAGATATGGGAGGTATCTTTCGTTGGAAAGTTAAATGATATGGGTGACCATGGTGATAAGTATCTTTCGTTGGAAAGTTAAATGATATGGGTGACCATGGTGATATTTTTTGCTTCCTTTTCAGCTGATGCTGCGTGCTGGTTGTGATAACATGGTGGATGAACATTAACGGGCTGTTGGTGATGATAATTAATGCAATGTTCTTGCGCATATGTTTGTTTTTTGGTGTGATTATGCATGCAGGTGATGTGGACGGAATGGAACTGAAGATGATGTTGTGTGGTTTCATTAGCGTTGCTGAATGCTACGGATGGCAGTGTTCTTATGGAACTGAAGATGATGATATATGCTTTCATTAGCAGTGCTGAATGCTACGCATGACAGTGTTATAGAACTGAAGATGATGATGTATGGTTTCATTAGCATTGCTGAATGCTACAGATGACAGTGTTCTTATGTGTGACCTTCTACCAAGAAATGAGTGGCTTGTCAGTTCACTGTGTTAGCAGTTAGCAATTGAAAGAGAAAGAAGAGGTGTCCTGGGTCAATATTGGGGGCCTTGGTGGAAATGGATACTTCGATTTGTTTTTTACTGCACATGCCACTGTCAGTACATTCTTAAGATTGTTCTTCTTTCTTTATGAAAAATATCAGATTAAAACATCAAAATCTCACATGTAAATTCTTTGTTAAATTGTCACTTTTTAGGGGGAAAAAGTCTTGTACAGATATCCAATTTTGTGGAAATACCTCCCGTTATGTGGTAAATGTGAATATACAAATGTTTTTAAAACTTGAATGTTGGCAATAAGGTTTCAAAGTGGGGTGACTGCGGGCAGAAATGGTTCACCCAAGACCAAATTTTGCGCACAGATCACAGAGATAAGTGTCTGTTTGTCTTTGTTTTCATGTTCTGAATGTTATTGGTCCTATCTGAAAAATTCCAGTTGGTCGAAATGCGTTGTGACTGTTTTGTGATTTGTTCCTTCCCTTGGCAGTGCAGTAATAAATTTTCGCTCTTGTTGGCAATCAGAAAAATGTAATGCTGAATTCGTGAATTGCCATCCAGTGTCTTTAACTGTTTTCACAAAATTGTATGTAAGATGGCTACCATTTTATGAAGAGCACATCTCAGAAAATAGACATCTGATTTATGAACAGTTTTCACCATTAAAAGAAGAATGGGGGGGGGGGGGGGGGGGGTTTGTTTAAAAGAGAATAAAATTGAAAACAAGCCACAGGTGACAGCACCTCATTTCCATAGTGGAGGGTCACACATGCTGTAGAAGTCTCCTTTGATTTGAAAACCCTTCTCAAAGATCATGAATCTCTTTGAATATTAAGAAATCCATCACTTTTGAGGCATCTTTGATTGCTCTTGAAAAAGGTTTGTTGAAGCATGGGATACTGTACATTTTTAAAGAAAGGTTCATACAAAAATAAGTTTGTTTGTTTAGTTGGTATGGAGGAAGATGAAAAGAAAAATCTGGCTCTGATATTTTAGGAATATCAATCTGTGTATAGCAAATATCCTTGGAATCATCCATGGAGGTGAAAACATGTAGATGAAAGAATCTGAAGAGAAGTGTTGATAATGAAAATTTTTCACTAAGATAACAGCCAAACATGAGGTGAAATTTTCTTGTTAATGGTCTACTATGACCTCCGGTCCATTTGGATTTTCAAAATCTTACCATGATACATCCTTAATCAAAAAGCAAGATCAGAACTTCCCCAAATTCATAAAACATTTCTATAATCTTTGGAGAACATACTGGCAATAGTACATTTGACTATGATGCCATGAGGCTATTCATTTTCTCCAATGCAGAAAATTGTGATGATGATATTGCGTCACAGTTGTATGAAGCTAAAATTAAAAACTGTTCATGTTTATGTGTACATTTTTATATGTATTTGTACAGTCTTTACCTTATGTTTATAATTTTTTTCATTCTTAATTTTTTTTTTCAATTTTTTGGGGATCTTTTTCTGATTTTGACTCAGGCTGAATACATTGCCCTTGAAATGCCAGTTTGAATAAAAATTGATGATGTATATATCAGTATGATGCTGAAAAAAAATGAAATGTGTTCACATCAAAAAAAAAAAAAAAAAAAAAATTAAGAAAAAAAAAAACGACCTTGCCTTGCATACAGAAATTAAAGAATATTCCCTGAACTTGTTTCAAACTTGTTTTTAACCAAACTGTCATTTACTGGAAGTAACCAAACCTTATACATGTAATTTTAATTTAAAACATTTCATTTAAGAGCACTTTCAGCCTTTCAGTTGTTTCTTTAAATTTTAACAATACTTTCAAAGTTGTTTTTTTTTTTTTTAATCTGCTCATAAAATATTGCTTTAAAAGAACTACTTTTTAGAAGGTCTACATTGTTTAAAAAATATTTCCAACAGTTAAAAAATGCCAGGACCTGTGAGAAGAAATATGAAGTGACAAAAATGAGGAATTGGAAAAACGCTCCAGTTGTGGGGTTTGTGCATATTTTTCAACCCACGTTATGAATTATACAAGTACACACACACACACACACACACACACACACACTTAAACTCAGAGAAAAATACACATGCATTGAAATGGGCAGAAAGAAAAAGCACTGTGTACCCTGATAATTATACTGCATTCAAATCTATGCATTGCTTTGCCTGTTTATTTGACGATAACTGTGCAGTCTGAAATGAATTCACATTCAATAAAGTTGACAAAAATAACGTACAATCCAGTGTTTGTTATGATTGTAAATAAACAGATCTTTTTACTATGTGGTTAATGATTTACTTGTTGTTATTCATTGGTATACATTTCCATACTGTTTCATTCTCTGTTATTACTGCATTTTTATGATATTTTCATTTTTCTTCTGTTGGTGTGCTTGTTTACTTATTTCCTTGATTTGTTAAAAAATACACAGTATGTGTGGTTATTTGTTCATTAACAATAATCAGCCAGATCTACCCAGACTTCCATGGACAATCTTCATGCAATTTTCTTTTAACTGCCCAGAATGTTTTGAATAAATCTTAACATCAGCTGCACATCTCAGATGTGTGTGTGTGTGTGTGTGTGTGTGTGTGTGTGTGTGTGTGTGTGTGTTTTATGACAGACAGAGAGAGAGAGAGATGTTCAGAGTAGACACATCTTGATTAGTTATCGACATACAGTATCCCTTGCAGAATTCATTCAATGAGACCAGAGCCACGTATATATAGAAACAATATAACCAGGATATAAGCAAAAAGACAGAAACTTAATAAGATGATGTATGTTAACAATACTCGTACACACATTATGAACTCAGGAATGGACTAGGACTGTAAAGGTATGTAAAGTTTCCCTTTCTGTGCCTTGTATCAGGAAACTGCAAAATTCTTGATTGTAGTTTGTTTTTAACATCCACGAGTAAACTCAGTATAAAGTTTGCACACACACACACACACACACACACACAAAGAGAAAGAGGGAGAGAGATTGTCTGAATGTGTATGTGAGCAATGTAATGTGAATTAATTCCTTGAACATATCTCCGTCACTGATATGTAACTGTGATGCGACAGACTTTAGATTCAGATAGCGGTGGTGTGGTTAGACCATATCATGCTGAAACAGCAGTGATTTCAATAAAATCAAGGTAATGAGCTATCCAATAAGATTTGCTCATTCTTGCCCTCTGTGGCTTGACCCATTCACTGTCTATCAGATGCAACGTTTGCATACTCCCAAATCAATTATATTTATGTTCCAGCTCATTTTGCAATAAAAGATGTGGTATACAGCTTATCAGTACTATATAATTGAGACAGACCTACAGGAGTCCATTACTCTCTAATTTTCTCCCTCCTCTGCACCCCTTCTCTCACACACCCTCCTCTCTCTCTCACACAGACATTCTCTCTCTCTCTCTCTCTCTCTCTCTCTCTCTCACACACACACACACACACACACACACACTCCACACACACACACACACACACACACACACAGAGAAAAAATGACATATGCATAGGGTTGATCAGTGGAACAGGTTTCATTCACCGTGCCATCAATAATGTCTGTATGATTGTGTGTGTGTGTAAACTTATTCTAAAACTGTTGGTCAGATCTTCATGAATGATTTTAATAAATCCTAGTTTGCTGGATTAGTTTGCGTTCAAGTGATTTTGGTGTTTTCGACACTAACGTGACGAATGTGAAAAATGATTGGCGCATTTTTTCTAGAATCTTCTGGGTGCGTGGGGGAAGAAAAAAGAAGTAAGGGAGGCAAGTTGTCATTTTTCTTTTAGGGGTGCTTGGGTTGCGTCCCTTTATCGACAGAGCGAGAGAATCTTCCTCTCTCTCTCTCTCTCTCTCTCTCTCTCTCTCTCCTCTTATACAATTTGCGTACATATGCTTGAGTCATAAAGTCTCAAAACACTTTTCTTTTTTTTAAGCCCTTTGGTTACAGAAGACCAACCAATAGTCCATTTTATGCAACCTCGTCACTTGAAAACACTGGATGAAAAGTCATACGCACGCACACACGCACGCACGCACACACGCACGCACACACACACACACACACACACACACACACATTCATCTGGTGGATAAGAATGTTAACAGGAGATGAAAGGATCTACATCACGACAGAGCCCTTGAAAACATGAGAAACAAAGCAAACTTTGTTCTGACAATCCATGTTTGAAGATCAGCGCATGGAACTGCATGTTTTGTTCATTGATGACTTGATCTATTTGTTTTACTGATTTGCTCTCTAATCATTAGATAGCTATAGGTAACCCACTGATTTGCTCTCTAATCACTAGATAGCCATAGGTAACCATTATGGTCAACTGCGAACAGAGACGCACAGTTTATTTACATGTTCTCTTTATATTTATTCATTTGATTATTGGTTTGTTTGCTTATATTTGGTAGTCATGATCAATTATGCAGTGAACAATACATATATTTATGTATGTGTGTATGTATAAGCTTGCTGAAGGCTCATTTTGAGAAGCATTTATTTTATTTTCCCCATTCACCCACTCAAGCACATACTGTTAGTTAGGCAGAATTATCTACCACTGCAGACATGAATGCTTATCCCCCCTATTTCTTCAATCTTCGACATAAGAGCAAGCTTTGTTTATAATTGAATACTTTGTTTATAATTGAATATATATATATATATATATGTATGTACCTATCTATTTATCTAAATGTGTGTGTGTGTGTGTGTGTGTGTGTGTGTGTGTGTGTGTGTGTGTGTGTGTGTGGAGAGAGAGAGAGAGAGAGAGAGAGAGAGAGAGAGAGAGAGTGTGTGTGTATGTAAAACATTTGTGGCAATATTTTTGTTTTTAGTAATTTATTCATCCAATCAATTAGTTTACTGCTAATGTGGTTTTTATATGAATTTATTTCTAATTTGTTTAAACACTGAATTCTTTGATTTGTTCCTTGTTTATTCATTTGTTTCATTTGTTTAAGAACACTTTTTTTTTCTACTGTCTGTCCAAACACCCATCTTCAGCATAAATGAAAAAATTATAGAAGATATTTCATTAAATCAATGAATAATTATAAATCAAGGATTGTACCTATTGTTTGATTAACAGATATTATATGTTCCTGTTTAATGACATTTCCTGTATGCATGTTTACATTTCGTTGCTGTGATTTTATCATAACTATTGAAGATCTTGATAAACGTGCACACACTGATAAAGGTGTACATAAAGTATACTAAAGCCATGCAAATAACTGACAGGACAGTAATGCATTTGGTGGGTTTCTGTTTTTGTTTTCCCTTTCTTGTTTTTCATTTATTCATTTATTTTTAATGCTTAGTAATTGCCGTTAAAGATGGGGGTGGGTGGGGGGGGGGGGGAGAGGGGGTTCAGAAGTTTTGATTTTGCATAGTGTCAAAGAGAGAGAAATATACACAGATAGAGACAGAGACAGAGACGCACACAGACACAGCAAGAGAGACAGACAGACTGAGACAGAGAGAAAGAGAGAGACAGAGACAGACAGACAGAAAGACAGACAGAGACACACAGACAGACAGACAGAGACACACAGACAGACAGAGAGTCATCAGCGTCAGTAGTTTTCACAGAATACAGCTTTATAGGAGTACGTTAAATTTGACACCAACTGCCAATGACCGTTTGCTTCAAGAAGAAAAGCAACCGGCTTGAGCACTTGAGAGTATGGGACTAACAGCATCTCCATCTTCCTTACCCTTTCACATCCACCCCCCCCCCCCCCCGCCCCCCATATGCCCTCATCCCCACCCCCACTCCCTTCCTACTTTCCTTCCCTATCCTTCCCATACACAGAATGTCATGTGGCCAATGTTCTCTTTTGTATACTCACGCATGGGAGCAAGAGTTACCCTACTTGTTTGTTATGTGTACTGTTTACTGTTCCCTGCGACATCTCATATTTACTACCATTATGAACCACTTTTTACACTTCAGCTGGACAAGGATCAGTTACTACTGGAGACTCTGTACCGCCTTCAGCTTGTACAACAGTCCTGATAGGATCCTGATGCTGGGCTATGGCAAAACTACAACTGTATATAACTGGCGAAAGAATTGTACATGCAACTACTTGAAAACAACGACCATTTGAAATGGGGAAAAATAAAGAACCTGAATGTACTGTTGACTTTTATTAGTATGTCAGAATCTGACTTTCCCTACTTTCATCGTTGTGTCAAAGAAATGTTGTTGTTGTTGTCGTCGTCATCGTACCCTGGCTAAAAAAAACTCTAGGGATCATCCAAACAGCCGAAGTATTTGAACACTATGGTACAAATTCATCAGCTGGGGATGAGAACATTACGTGTGTGACTGTTTTTGATTACCCCGCCACATGGGCAGCCACACTCCGACTTCGGGGGATTTTGGAGACTGATAGTGTTATGCTAGGAGCTTGTCACAACTGAAGACAATCCCCATATAACTATGCAGAGCATAACAACATTTTGATGTAGCCTTGGTGTTCTAGCCTATATCAATTGGCCTGACAGCCTTAATTAAGCCAAGGCGGAGTCAAAGAAATGAACTCATGAGAAAGTGATATCACATCAGAAAAATTACATCTTATGGCATTATCATTATTATCATTGATGCAGTTTTTGTTGTTATTATTATTATCATCATCATTATCATTATTTGTTTTTGTTCTCGTTGTTGATATCATTATTACT
>CM065742.1:1873462-1895962 GCA_033310375.1 Conus canariensis | reverse complement strand
AACCATATCACCCCGAAGACGGCGGTGCTCAAGACTCGGAAGCTTCAGAATTTTCAATCTCTCGGGGTATGGTTTGTTTTTGAGATGGCTCAGTGTTTTCGTTGCACGACGTTGCACATCCTCAATGTCACTACATAGACCTTTGGAATGCGGTTGCCAGACACTGTGACCATATTCCAACAGTGGCCTGACCATGCTCTTGAACAGAAGTACAAAAGTTCTCTCGGACAGATGATCAAAAGATCGGCGTATGAGTCCAACCATTCTGTTGGCCCTTGATGTGGTCTGAGCAACCTGCTCTTTGAACGAGAGTTTATTATCCACTACAACGCCTAAATCTTTTTCCTTCTCAGTTTCTTTTAGTCTCACTCTTGTTTTGTTGCCATCTGACTCTTTCCCCATGAAATACTCATTTTCATTGTTCCGACCAATCTTCAAAACACAGCATTTGTCTGGGTGAAAACGCAATAACCATTTGTTGGACCATTCTTGCAAGCTGTTCAAGTCGTCTTGGAGATCTGTCGGACCGTTCTCAGTATCGCTTCTCACATAAAGTTTTGTATCATCTGCAAACATCTTAGCAGCAGTCTTCAACCCTCTAGGCAAGTCATTTATGTATATCACAAACAGCAGCGGCCCAAGCACAGATCCTTGTGGAATACCACTTGTCACACTGCCTTCTGATGAACTGGCTCCGTTGATGACGACTTTTTGTCTCCTGTTACTGAGAAATCTGTTATCCAGTCTAGGACTTTACCTTTAACTCCACTTGCAGATAGTTTCTGTACAAGCCTCCTGTGTGGGACAGAGTCAAAGGCCTTCTGATAATCCATATAAACCACATCATTTGAGCCTCCCTCTTCCAGTGTACTCGTCCATGAACCTAGGGCTTCAAGCAGTTGCGTGGTACAGGAACGTCCTGGCACAAATCCATGTTGATGCTCTGATATCAACTCGTTGCTGATCAGGTGGTCCAAAATTTGCCCTCTCACCCTTTTCTCCATAACCTTGCACACTACACAAGTCAAACTCACAGGACGGTAGTTGTTCGCTACAGCCTTGCTTCCCTTCTTAAATATTGGGAACACAAACGCCATTTTCCATTCCTTCGGGAGCTGACCTGCATCAAGCGACTTTCTGAACGGCATGGTTATCGGTTGGGCTAATTCTTCTGCTGCTTGTGCTAGGATATTGGTTGGGATGCCGTCTGGACCGGATGCCTTGTTATTGTCTAACTCAATAAGTATCTTTTTGACTGATTCTGTTGTTATTTCACAGTCTTCAAGTTCACTTTCATACTCATATCTTTCAAATTCAGGGAGTGGTCCTGGATCCTCGATTGTAAAAACACTCTGAAAAAAGTTGTTAAGCAGCTCCGCCTTCTCCCCATCCGTTTCAGTTTTCGTGCCATCACTCTTCTTTAGGTCTGCAATTCCAGTCTTATTTTTCAACTTAGAGTTAGTGTAATTATAGAAGACCTTGGGATTCGTTTTAGACTCTGCAGCTACTTTCTCTTCATATTTTCTGTTTGCATGGCAGCAGTCTTTCCTCGCTCTGTTGTTTGCTCTTGCGTAGGCCTTTTTATCCTCATCGTTGTCACTTTGTTTACACTTTCTAAATAGCTGGTATTTTGTTTTTACAGTTGATAAAGTATCTGGGTTCATCCATGGTTTCCCTTTTCTACCTGATGTTCTTACCAACGGTGTCGATTTCTCCCCTGCTTTCACAATGTTCTCTTTGATAAAGTTCCATGAGTCATTTACACTTTTATCTTTCAGTTCAGTCTCCCACTCAACGCTTCCCAGTTGCTCTGTCAGTGTCTCAACATTGGTTTTTCTGAAGTTCCTAAGTGTTTTTCTAGGTGTTTCACCTGCTGCTAGGGATAACTTCATCACCAGGCAAACATGATCACTCTTTCCAATAGCTGCTTCAGCTCTCAAATCAGTGATTAGTTCTTCAGTGTTTGTGAAAATCAGATCCAGAGTGTTAGCTTTCTGGCCTTCTCTGTAACGGGTTGGAGTCTTCTGGTGCTGGATGAATAATGCATCCTTTGTGGCATTCAAAACCTTTGTTGCTATGTGGCCTTCACCAGCTGTACTTGTTTCAGTGTTCCACTCGATTTGTGGAAAGTTAGAATCCCCCATGATCAACTTGTGTGTGGCCCTCCTTTGGGATATAGTATCAAAAAGGTCGTTCAGTCTAGCAGCATTTTCTACTGGGCTTTGTTCACACCTATATACGAGTCCAATGAGTAGGCTTTCTCCATCTTTCAGCTTACACTCCACAAATACTTTCTCAGTATAGGTGCTGTCTATATCATCGCATAATGAAGGCTTCAGGGTGCGACAAACATACAGGAGTATACCACGTCCTTCCTCTTCTAAGTTATGATGCATTTCATAGTCATCCATAGATAGCTCACTCTCCTGTATAACATATCTCGCATTCTTGGGCTTGACCTCAGTGATTCCAATAATGTCTGGCTTGTATATTTCTATCACAACTGAAAGTTCGTGTATTCATGTATTCATATTCAACATTCTTATTCACAAAGCAAGGCTGGTCTTCAAGGCAGTACGGAGAGAGAGTGAGAGAGAGAGAGAGAGAGAGAGAGAGAGAGAGAGAGAGAGAGAGAGAGGAGGAGGGGGAGAGAGAGAACGTGAGTTTCGACATGGCAAGACTCAGTGTCCTAAAGTAGCAGAAGGTTATCTTTTGGTTAGGAATAGAACACAACATCACTCACTGACTCAGAATATAACAAAAGGAATCAAATAACGGATGCGAGATCACGATGAAGTTTTTTTTCAAAATCAATATCATGGATATGTATGATGGGTTGTTATAGAGGCCTACGTGCACATGAAAATGACTAAGTGTACGTTCTTGAACTCATTTGCTGTATGATATGATCTTCGATGGCCAGACGTCAAATAACACGGCTGAACCGAACGCAAGTAGACCAACAAGAAAACGCCGGAAAGCCTTCAACCTCAAGTAGGAAAGGACCCCCCAGTGGAGTCGCCACCCCAAACGCACACGCATGCGTGCGTACGTGCGTACGCGCGCGCGTGCGATCGTGTGTGTGTGTGTGTGTGTGTGTGTGTGTGTGTGTGTGTGTGTGTGTGTGTGTGTGTGTGTGTGTGTGTGCGTGGGCGCGCGCGCGCGTGTGTGATGTCAGTGTCCGACCATGCGCTTGTGTGTCCGGCTGTGAAGTTGCAGTATTTTTATTTTTCTAACTATCACTTAAAATGAAAGCCTATTTAATTATGAATTCATATATCTTTCCTATTTTCAAACTGTTTCAAACAGAAAAAAGGGCTAAAACCTACAGCCGATACATTAGAGTTTTTGAAAAGATGGGTCAATGATTATTCACAATCGTGTTTTTCTCCAACTCATTATTATTTTTATTTTTTTTTTTTAGAAGGCTTATTTTGAAGGATTATATGAGTGAGACTTTTTTTCTTTATTTATTTTTTTTATTTTTAAGTGACTTGTGAGCTGGCTTCAACGCGGTGACAGCGCTGATATGGCCCTTTGCAGTCAGCTGGGCTTTAAGCAACATTACCTTACCTTACCTTGCTGTCATTTGCACCAACAACACAGACTACGGCCCGGGACGCCTTGTCGTTATGGGCTTCTGGCCAATAGGATGTTATAATTCACCCTCCGTATTACATTTTCCTTCTCTTCTTCTAGGATTGTCCAGTCCAAGGCCGCCTGGAGCATCAATGTCAATCGCCCACTCTGTGACAAGAGGTCTGCTCGTAACTGTCGCGTAACCAGTCACAGGAGGCTTATCTGCATACTGTTAGTTTCTCAATAAGATCAGCATGGCCATCGCTCCTGTATTCTGTATCTAATTTCCAAGAGAGGGAGGATAAAGGAACTGAAGTGGGGGGGGGGGGGGGCACTCGGATCGGAGGGGGGGGGGGGGTTCTTCTGGCAGCACTACATTCTACAGGATAGTCTGCACTGCCCTCATCCCGCCCTCCTACATTTTAGGCTAATTCATGGAGTCCGGGAGACAGCCTAGGTAGGGGACAGTTACGGCTCAGACACCGGAGTCTGAATATTTACTTGGCTCGATGTATCTTCCGAGCAACGGAATATGCCGAAGGTAAAAACATGTATTCGCGGAGACGTCCGACTTCCGCCGAATAACAATCAGCAATGGCGAGACATGTCCAAGATGTGAGTAAAAGTGAGAGGCTGTCTTGATGAGGGACGGCTGGACCAATCTACGAGACAGTTAGCAACCGTAAGTTTGACATGCATTTAATTTCAATGACAGAAACATGAAATTGCGTACGCTGTTGTGTCGCATTTTCGCTCCGTCTGTTCTTTACACATTTATAATGGAATAATGATTGACGTTTCGGTCCTGGCAATCTCAAAACCCGAGTCGTGACTTGTTCATTTTGATGTCACTTGCTGTTTAGAGGTGTACAGTGTGCTAAAGTCGTGTTTTGAATGAAACAAATCTGCTGTATTTTTCATTTGTTAGTCTAGTTTACGCCGTTACCAAATCCCATCGAGTATTGGTTTTTAATGTGTTCCCAAGCAAGACTGACACGTGACGTTTTTGGAGCTGACTCAACACGCAATAATATACCGTGATTGAGTCACTGTAATAGTCAACCAGCCGAGATCAACACACGAGTTAACGGTTAAAAAAAGAGAAAGAAAAAAAAGGCCAATTAGTTAGGCAGGTTTAAATCAATTTAACTTGAAACACACTTCGTGAAAGTCAGTTGCTACGTACCTCTCCTCCGCCATATCCTGGAGTCAGTACAAATGTGTGTTTAGGTTTGGCCTTGTGCTCCGAGTTATTTTTCTTTTCTTTCTTTTAATTTTTTTTTTTTTTTTTTTTCAATTTCAGGTTTTGTCATGTTCACCTGATTTCATAGGATGGAGGAAGAGGAGGGTGGGTTGGGAAACCACCTGTGCTAAGGTGGGGCGCTTAATTAAGTATGCACCAGATGTGAGGAAACAGAGTGCACTGCAGTTGACCACTGTTTGAGGTAATGATTGATTGATGAAGTCATTTCTGCACTGAGAGTGGAACAGGGAAAGAGAGGGCAGGGGCTAGGAGTAGGACTACAACTAGTACAAGTAGGAGTGGCACAAGCTGAGTGGGCAGGTCAGTGGGCGGAGGAGGGGAAAACCGAAGACATGCATTACATTTTTAAATAGGGTCAGATGAGTACTTCAGTAGTGTGAGAGGACACAAAATACTTACAGTATCACTGTCAGTATCGCATCTGCCTCTTTCAGTATATACATTTTCACACACACACACACACACACACACACACACACACATACATACACACACACCACACACACACACACGCACACACACACACACACACACACACACACAGAATCATGCACTTCTACGGTTGATATACGTGACAAGATTTTGACATTTGTACATCAGTTTCTAAAAAGAAAGGTACAATGGAAATACGTCTCTGTGTGCCTAGTACTGTAACTAAATCAAAGAGAGCGGTGCTTTTTTTTAAATGAATAAGCAAAGGAATATATTCAAAGTTGGTAAAAAGAAATGAACAGATGAATTTGAAAGTTTTTGCCTTACTATTATTATCATTATTGTTATTGTTTTTATTTGACATCTGTTGTTTATGGTAAGATCAGAAGATGATGGTCTTATTTCCCATGAGCATGCATAAACATTTTGTTTAAGGCTTTAAGTGCATGAATACATTCATGCAAAATAAGCGTTCTGAAAAGTTTATGAGTTGTCCATTTTCAGTTTGTACTGTTGGCGGTGTAAAACTGAAACAACAACAACAAAAAGTTCCCATCCCTCTCTTTGCGCCCCCTCCCTTCCCACCCTCTCCCCGAAAAAAGAAGCAGAAGAAGAAGAAAAAAAAAAAAAGACAGGCAATGTTGCCAGCTTAAAAAAGATAAGGAACTGATAACTAAAATGAAGATGCTGACATTACATTTGACTGAGGGAAATGTGTTCTGTTTGTCTCATTAGGCTTGCACAGTCCTGACCCCAGGCAGACCTGGTGAACCGGTTCAGGATGGAGGAGGAGGATCTGAAGGCCGAGTTGACATGTCCAATCTGCATGGACCTGTTTCGTGAGCCTCGCCGCCTGCCCTGCGGCCATGTGTACTGCCGCGTGTGCCTGCAGGACATGTTGACTCGCAAGTACCTAAATACTCGGTCCTCTGAGCGCATTTTATCATGTCCTGAGTGTCGACAGCGTTACGATCTCACCTTCCAAGAGGCAGGGGTGGATGTGTTTACGCGTGACTTCAAGCTTTTCCGCCTGGTGGAGTTATTTGAGAAGAAGTTCTCTCGAGGCAGGGAGGACGTGGAGGGTGATGGGGCTGCTGGCGCAGGGGCAGATGATCAGACAGCAGTTAGTGTTCTTGGTTTCCCTTGTTGGCAGTTTGCAGTGGCTAGACACATTTGCTTCCTCTTTGTTTCATTGATGTAGTTGTTAACCAATTGCTTGCTGTTGATGTTGGCTTTTTTGCACCAATGTTGAGTTGCTGCTTCAGGTTGAGTGTATGATGCCATTAGCACGATCATAATCTGTTGAGTTTTAGGTACATTGTTCCACCCTGCAGTGGAGAGCACTAGCAGCTCAGGTATCCTCATTCAGTTAAAGCCCACATTGGATGATGAATACAATATGGATTAGACCATTAAACTCTTATTTTGTGTGATTTCTCAAATATGCTGGAAATGGAAAACAAAATGGAGAGGAAACTTTCCAGACAAAATGTTGGAGGGGCTTATTATGAACTGAGGAGCCAGTTTTGATGATTACTTAGTGACAAATGGGTAGAAGTGGGATGGAAGCAGTCATAAAGGGCACAGGTTAGGGACTTAGCAGTGTCAGTGTGCTGTTAGCAGGACATGAATTATGGGCCCAAGAGTTGTGTGGCTTTGGAGAGCCATGTGAAAACGGAACACCACCTGAAGGTGTAAGAGGGGAATAGTTCCATTGAAAGTAAAGCACTTGATTTTATGTGTTTAGAAGTAGAAAGTCAGGACTGAGAGAGAGAGAGAGAGAGAGAGAGAGAGAGAGAGAGAGAGAGAGAGAATGTGTGCTTTTTACTGTATGTGCATATATGTTTGTATGTTAGAGATTTTTTATGGTAAAAATACTCGCTAAGCAATGTTCCCCATGATGTAGAACTGTGTATTTGTTACGCACAGAAATGAAAAAAAAAAGACGCTGCACCAATTTACTACTACTACCCAAGGGTCCCAGAGTTGTGTTTTCACCCTCGTACTCCTTTCCCATTTTCTCCTCTTGTACTAAACCATAATCTGTTTTCCTGGATCACATCACGAATGTCATCAAATGTAGAAACTACCATTAACCTTTACGCGACGTGGTGTGTGATAGTGACGGCAACTCCGTCGACCCGTTCACGACGAGCCATGCCCAGGTGACGGCAGCACTGCTGTACTGCCCGGACGTGCCGTGCGTCTGTGACGGCACAACTAAAAAAAAATTCCCATGTTCTCTCGTCTACCGTCTAGGGGATGCAGCTGCCATAAATATTTAGAACAGGGTTCTAGCCACTGGAAGGGTAAGTTTACATGCACTAGCGATGACCTTTGTGACCCCAGAGTAGTCCGAACAAAGAGACCCATCTGGCACTGGAAGGCATGTGTGGAATTTCCTGCTTCACCAATATATCGGGCAGAAGGAGAATGACATGTGGTTTTAGAATTGGTTCAGCAAAGTAGTTCAGAAAATGAGGGGGTAAAGGTGTACAAGTTTATCGAAAAGAATCTGAGCTTGATTTTTATTTGCTCTTTGTACTTAATAGTTTTATAAGTCTTAACATCTGAAGCCAAAACAGTGAAAAGTGTGTACTGTTTGCAATGATTTCATTGCCTTAAAAATAAAAAAAAGAATTCACTTGGATTACACATATTGAATACCTCAGGCTTTCTCTGCATCTGTTCAGAGTAAGAGCAAAGTTTTATGCCCCTTTTCTTCCTCATTTGCTGTTGTCATACTAACCAAACAAACGTAAACAAGATCGTGTTCTCCTACGTTTTACTTATGTTGTTTCTGTAACAGTAGCGTTGCAGTTTTACCCAAAATGTATTTAATTCTATGCTCATTACAAAGTTCGTGCTTTACCCTTTCCATTGATATATAACAATTGCTTGTTAGGTTTATATTAGGAGACGTAAAATAAGATAAAAAAGTGCGAAAATTGCGCGTCTGCAACGGTTGTAAGCACATGCGGTGCACGCGCATGCAGGGAAGCGATGTTGCTCTGCCGCGCTCGTCTGGAAAGTATTGACCAAACAGCAACCACTTCCATCATATCTGCTAAGCTTGCATTTTATTGATCATAAAACAAAGGGAGTGATTAATTGGTCCATTTGTCTCAAGTGCCACACCAAGTATTTGATAGAGATGTGGAATAACGTTATTGCAAGATAGTGCTATAGATGTGTCGTAAGACATTGACATGATGTCTTTGATGCAATTGTTGACAAGGTCAGAAATGAGCTCAGTGGAGTTGAGTTTGAAACTGGCTAAGTGAAACAGTACCTTTGTGCAGCAGACACAAGTTCGCAACCAAGAGCATGTACAAACTGAAACCAGTAGTTCAACTTCAGTTCACCTTTGACCTCATCCTTAGAACATTTGGGGAAAAAAAAGAAGAAATGAAAATGCTGTGATGGATGGTCAGAGGAATTTTTTTGTGATGCAGCTGGAGTGATGAGAAAGCTGTTATGTGTAGTTTGCACAGCAACCATCAGCTGAGAGATTATAGATAGGGTACTTGGCTGAAAAAGCGACATTTTTTGATAAATCCTTTTCTTTGGCTCAAGGGTTTTTAATTTTCTGGCAAAAGATCCCAAAGAAAGTTTCAAAATTATGCCCAGAAAGCAGCAGATAGCTCAGATTTTAGTCTGATGTTTACAGACATTTGAAGGAAAGGGGCAGAGGGGATGTATCTTGACCTTTAAAGGTGCTCTTGGAGCATTGTTACTTCATCCCACATGCCAAGAACTTTTTCTGCTTTTTGATCCTGGACGGGGGCCGGAATAGCTCAGTGGTAGAGCGCTGGACTCGTAATCTTGGGGTTGCGGGCTCGAATCTCTGCTGGGCCGTTTCGGTACAGGGGGATTTTTCCCTCGGAGTTAACATTGGTTCTGACTCCATTCCCATACAGTCCTTCGAATGAGACTATAAACTGAGGTTCCGTGTGTGAATGCACGCATAACACCTTGCACACACGTAAAATCCCTTCACTAACTTTCGGAAGAGAAGGCCAGTTTGGCCGTTAGTATGGATGGCACGTTACACATAGCATGCACCTTCCCCGAAGTTGAAGTATGGCTGCCTTAATGGCGGGATAAAAAACGGTCATACACACAAAACTCCACTCCCTTTATTGGGTAGATGGGATTAATCCTTGCCTGTCTATACAGGGAGTGTCCGCAGGAGTATAAGCCTGCGTACGCAGAAGAAGAAGATCCTGGACGATTTTATGCTATGCCATGGCTGCAAGACTACATGATAGGACAGGAAAGAGGTTGCAAGAAGAAAAAGCATGTGTTTCAGAATCAGCTTCAGCAGTTTGCCTTCTTTTTTAGTGCAGTTAACCTTACAACCATACAAGGCTCAGATGCCTTTGAACAGTTCTCTGAAACCCCTTGCTTAGATGTCTTGTTTTATGAAGCTGGTTTCAAAGCTTATAATTCTGTATAGTAAAGGGAATTTATTTTAAGAGAATCTCCTGCTGAAGTGACTCGCATTGGTCTTCCTGAATAATGCAGTCAGAACGCCTGTCTGTATTGCTTAGGTTTTGAAGTCAACATGGCCAGATAACAGTCTGTATTGCTTAGGTTTTGAAGTCAACATGGCCAGATAGCAGTCTGTATTGTTTAGGTTTTGAAGTCAGCATGGCCAGATAGCAGTCTGTATTGCTTAGGTTTTAAGTCAAAATGGCCAGATAACAGTCTGTATTGTTTAGGTTTTGAAGTCAAAATGGCCAGATAGCTGTATTGTTTAGGTTCTAAGGTCAACATGGCCAAATAACAGTTAGTATTGCTTAGGTTTTGAAGTCAAAATGGCCAGATAGCAGTCTGTATTGTTTAGGTTTTGAAGTCAACATGGTCAGATAGCAGTCTGTATTGTATAGGTTTTGAAGTCAACACGGCCAGATAGCAGTCTGTATTGTTTAGGTTTTGAGGTCAACACAGTCAGATAGCAGTCTGTATTGTATAGGTTTTGAAGTCAACACAGTCAGATAGCAGTCTGTATTCCTTAGGTTTTGAAGTCAACATGGCCAGATAGCAGTCTGTATTGTATAGGTTTTGAAGTCAACATGGTCAAATCACACAGTCTGTATTGTTTAGGTTTTGAAGTCAACATGGCCAGATAGCAGTCTGTATTGTATAGGTTTTGAGGTCAACATGGCCAGATAGCAGTCTGTATTGTTTAGGTTTTGAAGTCAACATGGCCAGATCACACAGTCTGACAGCCAAAAGATTCAGATGTGATCTTGATACATAATCTGATGAATTATGTCATAAGTCATCAGAATTTTTTTCTGACATTGAAGATTGAAGAATTGCTGACATTGTATTATAGAAGGATGTTCTTGGCAGTGTAGCGGAGAAGCCAGCTGACAGTCTGTAACAGGTGTTCAAGCCAGTTCAAGGAGAAAGCCTGTTTGGGAGGGATCTCACAAACATGACAACAGCTCCTAATATATCTCGGTGGAAGCAACAGTTTTGCAAAAGCTGAAGAAATTCCATGATATGTAAACTTCCAACGTCATTGGATATAAGTGTGTCTGCTGTCAAGCTTTCAAACTAAAGTAAAGCAAAAAAAAAAAAAAAAAAAAAAAAAAAAAAAAAAAAAAAAAAAGAAGAAAAAAACCCCAGAGCGTCAGTTCTGAGAAAGTGCATAGTTCCACGTAAAATGTTTGTGAGTTTGAGAACTGCTATATATTGTAAAAATGTTTTGAACTTCTTTGTCTAACGGTTGAGCAGTTTTTTTAAATTTTCTGTGTGTGAAGTACTCTTCTGCTTCTGCAGATCGGCCCCAAGCGGCCCAGCAGGAAAAGCTGCATAGGCTGTGATTTGTGTAAACCAGGAACAGGCGAAATGGTTGAGCTCCTGTTAGTGTCTAAAGTTGTTTCAAAACTGACGGCTTAGAGGCAGTTGAAGAGACCTGGTGCTGGGGAATACGGAATTACAGTACTCCTGGTGACAAAAAGGTTTATGAATCGGTCATTGCGTCTTCAGGGTAATTTCCCTTTGCCATTTTTTTTTTTTTTTGCTAAATGACTAATTGAAAATACAGAGAAGTGGAGAGAGTGACTTGCTTTTTTTGTTTGAGCCTTCGTCTATTGGTGCTTACTCCGTTGACTGTTGAATAAGTTGATCTTACTGGCTAACCTTTCTACATTTCTGGTGTTTTGGCCGACTGTGTCTAATTCTATCGTTCGGTGTTGCACTGAAAGTGAACTAGCTTCCTTTGTTAATCTTTTCTGACTTTTACACCATGTATCCTTTCTGATTCTTATGTTTTGCTCTTCTCCAGTTCTGTGTAAAGGAAACCTGTGTTTTTCTTGTTGTGGAAATGGAGTTCTGTAGGTCAGTGTGTGTTATTCGTTTGACCTAATTATTGCGGCCGGAACTCATGCTAAAGTTGAGAGTGTAATTTGTCAGACAAGTGACATGTAATTTAGAATTGCTTCTCAGTTGGATTTGTAAGGGAGGGTCAGAGTGACTGTTTGTGAAGAAAAACAGACATACAAAATGACAAGCAAAGAAAACCAAAGACCAAAAAAGTGAAGGTCAGATGTTTAGAACTGGCAGTCAACCACAACAAGGAACTCATCCACTGACTGTGTGTGTGTGTGTGTGTGTGTGTGTGTGTGTGTTTGTGTTGTGTGTGATACTTCTTATAACTGACTGAAATCAACCTCATATTTCAACAACAAGATCTACAACAAGGAGTATCTTGTATATGTGTTCGATGTATATTGTACATATCCAGGTGATAATTCAGAAATGAATTAATATCTCTTCACATCTCTTGATTACATAATAGTGAGTTGTATAATATTGACCTTCCCCTTTATACAGCCCACTGTTTGCCATGACTAAACAACTTCAAACTTGTCAAGAGGTGTTATATTTGTTTGGTTCTGGGGAAAAAAGTGTGTACCATATGGTACAGTTTGGCTCTGTTCATGATATCAGATGAGAAGTGTTAAGTAACTTGAAAGAACAATACCAGATAACCGTTACACGTCATGCCAGGGCTTCTAGTGTTAACGATTTAGCATACCACATTTTGCATTACAATACACATTCATTTCCGTATTTTAATGTAAAACTAAAAGTGACATTTGTCCTACTGCCCACAGAAATTGACCTGAATTCACCAGTTGTTCTTTTCATGTGGTTTGGCTGAATTGCTGCATAATGGGTTTGTACCAGTATTACCATAGGCACAGGTGACCTTTAGGGTTTACTGGAAGGTTTCGCGTCGTTCGCTGAGATTGGCTGAAAATGTCAAATGATAAGCACGCAGCAATTCAGTGTTGGGTTGAGAGATAGGGTCCTGTAACACACATGATGCAGATCTGTGCAACAGGGAGTTTGTCAGCATTCACCATTGACTTCCTGCCAAAAATAGAAAAAAGAGAGACAAAGAAAAAAAAAAGAGAGACAAAGAAAAAGCGTGGTAGGAGTTGGGAAATGGAAAAAGAAAGGATAAGGAACCCCCCTCCCCCCCCTTTTTTTTTTTCATAATAAGAGGTCTGAGCAGATTTCTGTATGTATCACATGGTACACTGTCATTATGCTACTGTTAAGGAATGACATGTCAAAACATCATTTATTGAATTTACAAAAGTAAGGAACCTTGCCCAAGAAATACTTTTTTGCGTGCAGTGTGATGACTGTGAAGAACTTGTAGCTTGGGTTTAGGTGACATTAGGAAGTAATTGGGCAAACATTAACTGCTTTTTTATTTAAATGAAGCAGAGAAACAAACAAAAAACAAACGAACAAACAACAACTAAAAATGTCCGGTCAATTTAGCAGAATCTGAGATTTGCATCAATAATGTCAGTTCGATTGAAAGCAGAGCTGGTTCTGACATTTAAAATTGAATACCGTGGTATTATGTTTGATACAAGTGTGGTTAGGTGTCATATGGGTATAGACTGTTGGCGTAGGTTGTACTCGCTCATGTAATGGCCATGCTCTGTTTCTGTATGGTGTTGTGATTGTAGACCTTATAATATTATCTCACTTTAGAATTTGTGTTCTGATTTTCATATCAGTTTGATTATAATCCAGAAGTCGTTTGTGTCATGGAAAATGCAAAACGTGTGTGTGTGTGTGTGTGTGTGTGTGTGTGTGTGTGTGTGTGTGTGTGAATCGGAATCATTGCGATTCTTTCATCATCACAAAAACCACAGATTTGGTTCGTACAGACGAAGAAGACAAATTGTCAAATTGCACATTTTGTGACAATCATCCCAGAGAAAATTATTATCAGATGATTGTGACATGTCAGATTGTGTACACATGTGTACACATGTGTGATGCTGTCTGTACGAAGTGTACACAGTAATTCTTGTGTGCATCACCCCCCACCCACTCCCTACTTCAAGACTTGTATACTTTCTTTTTTAAAAGAGAGAGAGAGAGAGGTTATTGGTGTTACTTTTTCTTAGGTTTATCAGTTATTTCCCTTCCTGCTGTACCTCACATCTCTTCACCACCTCCTCCCCTCACCAACCCCACCCTCTTGTCCATTTTCCTTTCCTTCCTTACGTCCTGTCCCCTACTTCACTGCCCTCTTGTATCAATCCAGTGTGGGCTAGTCATGTGCTTGCTGTGTGAAATTCTGTATTTCATCCATGTCATTATTGAAACCACTACTTCACTGCCCTTCTTGTATCAATCCAGTGTGGGCTAGTCATGTGCTTGCTGTGTGAAATTCTGTATTTCATCCATGTCATTATTGAAACCATGAAAAGTGTTGATATGATTTATTTTCAAGTTCAGTTTTTTTTTTTCCTTTTCCGACTGATTTTGTTTCTGTCGTTGTCAAGATGGCTCTAAGGAATGACTTTTGCTTGTTCTGCGGCATATAAGAGTAACTATGAAAACTTGGTGAAAATGTTGTAGAACATTGTATGAATACATTGCTGGCCATGTGTAGTAATAATGGTTTTGTCGTTGGTGTCAGGAATGATTCTGTTTTAATGAGTATTTGATGATATCAAACTCAGCTGCAGCCACAGTATGAATTGTTGGTTATTGTTGACAGAAGCAATCATGGCAAGTCTCAGTCTCACTCTCAGATTAACAGAGAATGCCATGCAGTTGTTGTTACTTATTAATGAACAACTACCAATGAGTGTGGCAGAAGACCAGAATTGTTGCGTTATGAATTCAAAGATTTTTTTTTGTGCAAGCACTATTGTAAATATTTACTTCTTCTCAGTGAATCATTGTAAGTAGTAGTACTGCTACCACTGGTGATTCTTAGTGTGCAGTTTATTATTGCTATGTGCAGTTGCTACTAGAAGACTCTCTCTTGAAAGGACTAGGTCAGTTACAAACCGTTGTCTTCATGCGTCTTGAAATAACTAGATCAATGTCTAACCACTGTCTGCACATGGCAGTTAAGAGAAACCTTTTAACCCCTTGATTGCCTTGCCTGTAACCTTAGCGGACCGGCTTCAGGAGGTGCAGGTGCCCAAACACCTAACCCTTAACAGAGCAGTTTTTGTCATAAAACAGCGCAGTTAACCAAAGTTGGGAGTGTCCCAGACATTGGATAGCTGATCGTATTTACTTCAGGTATAAATATGTGACCAATGAGACCTAACTACTACAGGATGATGGAATCATGGTGGTGACTGAGAACCCCATCTCTCATGTCAGACTTGGTAAAGCGTTGGCTGTGAGCCAGTGGTCGTCCAAGCATGGGCAAAGAATGCAGTGTTAGTGGTTTGGGGGGTGGGGGGGGGGGGGGGGGGGGGGGGGGGGGGGGGGGGGGGGGGGGGGGCTTTGCCTTCAAGACTGTGCACATATGTCTGACGTGTTCAGTAAACGTTTATTTGGAATTCATGCTAGAGGATTGAGTGGTTGGTAGGTGACCCATTTGGAGCGCATGACGTGACATAAGCTGTTTCTGAAATAAGGGATTTGTTGTAAGTGAAATAGTGGAAATATTGTGGTTTACACTGCAGTTCCGTCCAAACAACTTACTGATATATTTTTTTCAACTATGAACTGTTCTCAACAGAAGAGGGATTGAATAGAAATTGAGCTTCTGCTTTGGTATTTTGAATAGTAAAGGGCAACAACTCCACAGCAGTTTACCTGTTAATAAAAACTTCATTGAGCCTCCAGCGAGTCTTTTTTTTTTTCAATATTTTTTCTCTTTTTATATTTCTGGATTTATTTCCATTATGATTTTTAACCTGCTGATGACACAGTTTAAATTTGAGCAAATTCTGGTGAAAACAGTTATCGTGCTGACAGTTGTATTGCCTGTGGCTCAAGATCTATTATGATGAAAGTGTACAAAGAAAGAAGAAAGATTACAAACACACCCATCGTGGTGGTGATGATGAAATGATAAACAATTCAAGATGAAAGAATACCTGTAGTCGACAGAACAAGCATGCAGAATTTGATCTTCTCAGTAAGATTTTCATAAATTGACCACAAAATCAGGATTGTATTTGTATTCATTCTCTTCCTCAGTTTGATGTCTTTAACATCAAGATTACCATCCTCACTGCCTCTGTCATCCATTTTTTTCCATTATTGTTTTGTCGAGTGTGAAGAAATATGAACAACCATTTTAATTCACAAAGTTAGGGATAGTCCTATCCCAACCTCGGGGGGGGGGGGGGGGGGGGGGGGGGGGGGGGGGGGGGGGGGGGGGGGGGGGGGGGGGGGGGGGAGCCATGCGAATTGGTAGACAAAGAGAAGCTTCCAGGAGAAGCTGCTCATATGCTCTGTCGACTGTGTCTCTTTGTATTGATTGTAATAGGACAATGAGATGTCCAGAAAGCATTGCCAGCCAGAGAGAAGGGTCAAATCACAGGCTAAAAGTTAAAACACTCCCCCCCCCCCCCCATAAACAACCCCCATATTTGGCGATTTTTGGGAGTACTTGTTGTGGCATCTATTGACCAGCAAAATTTGCGTATCGTGATGCTCAAAATACATGTTAAAAATATGCTTCAGGCTTCACTCAACCTTTTAAGATTAAAAGATAGTATCACTTCAGTTGACTGTTTCACATTCTGTGGTGTGCATAACCCCTGCAGAAAAGCTTGCTGCATAAGCCCGTAAAACAGCTATGGGCTTTCCCTTTCATTGGTGTAAAAATCGAAAGAGATGACATTTAGTTAAAAAGACAAATAAGCCTGCACACAGTGCGTCTCATGAGATGCAAGCTGAAAATAGAATGCACCAGACTTGGAAAGGGGAAGATGGTGACATTAGAGATGTGGTCAGAATGTCAGTGAAACAGTTATGCTCAGTAATGACCCAGTAGAGTTTTATTCAGGGATTCAGGTGACCTGTTTGACAACACAAATTGGTCAGGATGTTTGGGTGGTTGTGAGGTTTCGCTGCAGTGACAAAATTTACCCGATACCACCAGTGTTTTGATTGGCTGCCAATACAACTATACATGTATCACACAACCTGTACTAGTAACCATTGTCTTTACAATGGAGTGTTACAATTGTTGACAACATCAATCACGGTAAATTCAGGACTACAAGACAGAAAATTGAGGAGGGCATTGGATATTCTGCAGCACCATACATATGTGGGCAAATCTGTTCTTGCATCCATTAGTGTTGTTGAACTTGAACACACAACCTGCAGTCATAGTAAGGGTGTGTGTCAGCATAGCATCATTCAGTGTGCAGTAGAGTCCAGCACATGCCACAGGATGTTTCAGATTGTGCACAGGTGTGGGCACATTCACATTTCTAAGTATGTCAGGCATATAGATGTGATCGGCAAGGTTGCAGCGAGTGAATGTGAATATCTTATTCTCCAAAGTACTTTTTTTTTTATGGAGAAAATTGAGATTCCTTTTTTTTCTAAAAATAAGTGATGCAACTTTTCCAAAATGCCATGAAATCAGGTTCTGGTATTGTGTTTCAAAAGAGCATTCATACTGCTATGATCACTGCTTCTGTTGTTGTTATTTCTGTTTTGTTTTTGTTTTTGTTTTTTGTTCTTTGACTCTGTGTGTGTGTGTGTGTGTGTGTGTGTGTGTGTGTGTTTTCAGCTTACTACTGATGCTGATTGTGTTAACTGACATACTTGTCAGTGATGCTGTTGATACTTTGTTTTGAAAATATTAGAATAATTGTGAAACCATATTAGATTAATGATCACTTTAAAGGTAATTTTTTTTAAAAGTTGACTATTGCAAAATGTAATGTATTGTGTAAAACTGTTTGAAGTGAAAAGATGTTTGCACGTTTACATGCATGGACATGTTCAGCAGCACAGATATTCACACCAACAGATGCTTAACAAATCTTAACAAATAGCATTTCATGAAAGAAAAGAAATCTGTGATTTTAATAGAGGACTTGAGGATGTACAGAATGGTATTTGTATTTGGACTAGTGTGATTTTGACAGAGTACTTCAGGATGTACAGAATGGTATTTGTATTTTGGATTAGTGTGACTTTGATAGAGTACTTCAGGATGTACAGAATGGCATTTGAACTTGGATTAGTGTTATGGATGGTGGTGATGAGGGAGAGGTGGGGTGAGTGAACTATATGTGTGCTTGTGCCAGTGTTTATTTTAGTGTGTTGTGTCCTCCTGAGAAGGCCTTTTTTCCAATGACTACCTGACGATGCACAGTGTTTGATTACTGGCCATATGGTGTGTGCTGCGCAGGTAAAGACGGTCCACTCTGCTGAGAGAGAAAGCAGCCCCCAGGCTGCTGCCCCTACAGAGCCTTCGGCAGCAGCATCATCATCCACGTCTTCATCGTTGTCATTGAGCCATGCCACAGGGCCACGCTACTCCGCGTCCTCCCAGGACCAGGCAGAAGGTGTAGCCCACTCCCTGCCCAGCCCCGCCCTCAGCTTGTCCGACGACTCCTGGGTGTTTGTCTCCCCTGAAGCCCGACAGAGGGCAGCCAGACCTGTGCTGCCTCCTGCCCATGCGTTGGGAAGGCACCACCACCACCACCACCACCACCACCACTTGCAACACCACCAGCGTGGGCATGACCAGGCATGGTTGATGCCTTCAGCAGGGACAGGTCATGCCACTTTCCCTGTGGAGCGAGGTCAGGATGTGAGGGGGAGTGCCAGCACTGATGTGAACTACCGGACTCTACCTGGTGGCGAGGTAGGACCTGTTGTGACTGTGTCTGGTCGCTACGACAACGTGGGACAGGAGACCTTTCAGAGGTTTGCTGTTGACGAGCCGTCAGTGCAGCTGGTGCGCCTGCCCGCCAATCCTCCCCCCGTCACCTCACCATCCTCCGATTCCAGCTCTGAGAGCGAGAGCAGCGACGAGCGAGGGGACGAAGGTAGCGAGGACAGATCGGGGGATGAGGTGAGCGGATCGGGGTCGGATGTGGACAGTCATGGTCGCAATCGACGTTCTCGCCTGTCCCGCTTTTTCCGCTCCTTGGTCATGTCGGACACAGACTCCTACGATGAAGATGATCAGATCTACCCTGGGGCCCGTGTGAATGGTGCTGAAAGACGCATTCATTACCCTCAGAGCTGTGGCAGGGACTACAGACAGCAGAGTGAAGCAGTGATGGCTTCTGCCCGTCCTGTGGTAGAGGAGAGAGGAGGGGACATGCCAGTGGCCAGCTCGGTGCCTAACGTCTCCTTCAGTGAAAATGGAGCAGTTTCAACCCCACAGCCAAGTTTGGAGCCAGAGTCAATGCCAGCAGCGGCCTGCACAAGATCCAGGAAGGCAGCAGGGGACCATGAGAAGCAGCAGCAGTGTGACTCCAATCACAACTCCGTGGCGGAGGTAAGAAGCGGTCAGAGGAACGCCGCTGACATTCGCGCTGACATTGCTGCCCATGCTGACGGCGCTGGAGGGGCTGTAGGGGGAGTGGGCCGAGCCATGGGACGACCTCGAGCAGCCATCGAGGTCAGCGACGATTCTGAGGAGGAGTATGAGCCGCAGACCTCCATGCTGAGGCCCAAGCGTAAGCCCCGCTCCCGCCTTAAGAAGTTTTTCACTTCCTTGCTGTCGCTGTCCTCCTCGGATGATGATGAGGAAGATGGTGTTGAAGGACAGGCTGGTGCTCCCCCTTCCACCTCCAACTCTGAACGACAGTGAGGAAGAGAAAGCTGTCCACGGTGTGCTGCTGTAGGGTGGGGGAATGTTGCTGTCGCTGTCCTCCTCAGATGATGATGAGGAAGATGGTGTTGAAGGACAGGCTGGTGCTCCCCCTTCCACCTCCAACTCTGAACGACAGTGAGGAAGAGAAAGCTGTCCACGGTGTGCTGCTGTAGGGTGGGGGAATGGTCGGACAGGAAAAGGAAATGAACCAGCACCATCATGGAACCTGTAATAAGTCACGTGACTGATCTACCAGGAAAAGGAAATGAACCAGCACCATCATGGAACCTGTAATAAGTCACGTGACTGATCTGGCATGTCCAGGGCGAATGTTGACCACTTCAGTCTCAGAAGTACTTTGTGCTCATTCCGAGGTGCATCCAGCTACAAAAGCGGCTCAGGAATTCGGTTCTGGCATGGATACATGCTGTCCACCGGAACCTCTCTCTTGACACTTAGGCTTTCATGCTCAAACACAGACACACACACACATTTATATACACACATGCATATGCAGACACTCGCATATGAACACTCATGCACATGCGTACTCCCCCACAGAGATGGAGAGCGAACATCATCTTAATAGTGTTTGAAATATTTTTTTAAGAATTGAAATAATTTTTTTAAAGAATATTTTATAAATTGGGTTTGGTTGTGTACAAGGCCTTGATCCCAGGTTTTCTTTCTTTCTTTTTTAGCTTTTTTGTTGTCATTTTCCATACCCCTCCTGACTTTTTTTTTTTTTTTTTTTACCCCATTGTCAGAATATCAAAACGATCACTGTTATTGTTAACCCTTTGACTGCTAAATGTATAGTTGTCAGTGAGAAACTAGTCTTGTGGGTTTAGGCAGACAGAACAGATGAACAGATACCACTGTCTTTCTTAAATCCTCTTTTCCTGGCACAGTAGAAGCTGATGTAGGTGAATTAGTGATACAAATACAGTCTGCACAAAATGTAGTTAAGCAGGTTTCAAAGAGTACACACCAACATTACTTCACATCAATTCAGCAGTCAAGTGGTGTAAGAAGTCGAAACATTTCTACAAGAAATGAGTGCATCTAGTAATGTATGCTTGATTTTCAGTTTAAATGTCATTTCACCGTTTTGCACTATGCCTGTAATGGTAAGTTAAAGTATGGAGGATCTCGAGGGGAAGCTGGATGCGGTTCAGACCCAGGCACAGGTGTTCTGTCCCTTAAGTCCTCCCACTCAAAGAGTCTGGACCCCAATCAGGTCATGACGCTTGGATTCTCTTCTGCTATTCATTCTTTGTTCCCTCTTACCTGGATTCAAACCTGGGTGTTTCGGATGGTCGGCTGCCTGAAGGCCAAGTCACCATGTGCTGGATATCTTAACCACTTGGCCATAGAACATCTTTTGTAAGCTGGGAAGTTTAAGACTTGTGAAGTTCGCTTGGGTTGCTCCTCGACCCAATCCAACTGGAACTCTCCCTCTTCTCCGTTGCTTCTGACATTGCCTTCAGTCTGTGGTCCTCCTGTGTCCACAGGTCTAGGGCTGTTTCATGAGATCAGACGTCTGTAGGCCAGATGTGTGCCCCCCCCCCCCCCCGCTCCAATCTCTGTAACAGGACTTTGGCTGGAAAAGCAGATTATCTTAAGCTGCCAGCTAGATAGGCATACTTTTCAGTCATGCAGATGTGTGCTTCCTCCATTCTGTTTGATGGGCTCATGTTCAAGACATTTGCTTGTTCAACGTTCATTCTCTTTCTCCATTGCTGTATTCTTTTTAAGCTGGAGTTCTGTATATATTTCAAATGAAAAATTGTTAACCAGCTATGTATAGCAAACAATGAGCACAAAGACATAGTTAATCGAGTCTGGTCTGATACTCCCAAAGATTTCCCCCAAAGTATATTTAAGACATAGTTAATCGAGTCTGGTCTGATACTCCCAGAGATTTCCCCCAAAGTATATTTAAGACATAGTTAATCGAGTCTGGTCTGATACTCCCAAAGGTTTCCCCCAAAGTATATTTAAGACATAGTTAATCGAGTCTGGTCTGATACTCCCAAAGATTTCCCCCAAAGTATATTTAAGACATAGTTAATCGAGTCTGGTCTGATACTCCCAAAGGTTTCCCCCAAAGTATATTTAAGACATAGTTAATCGAGTCTGGTCTGATACTCCCAAAGGTTTCCCCCAAAGTATATTTAAGACATAGTTAATCGAGTCAGGTCTGATACTCCCAAAGGTTTCCCCCAAAGTATATTTAAGACATAGTTAATCGAGTCAGGTCTGATACTCCCAAAGGTTTCCCCCAAAGTATATTTAAGACATAGTTAATCGAGTCAGGTCTGATACTCCCAAAGGTTTCCCCCCAAAGCATATTTAAGACATAGTTAATCGAGTCAGGTCTGATACTCCCAAAGGTTTCCCCCAAAGTATATTTAAGACATAGTTAATCGAGTCAGGTCTGTTACTCCCAAAGGTTCCCCCAATGTATATGTAAAATTGATCCGCAGATCTATCATTTAATTGTGGTTAGCTTTTGTAATTACAATGATGAATTCAATTTCAGGCCAGATGTGAAAAATGAAAATTGATGTAGAGTAGAGTTGGGATGAATCATGGGATGATCTGTCCAGACCTCTGAGGTTGAACCATTCGCTTTGAAACAGGTTCTCGTGGAATGTGGCCATTTCAGTGACATGAGATGAAGCATTTTGCAATAATACACTTCATGAACATCTTGTTTAGGTGTGTTCAACCAGGTGTGCTTATTTTTCAGTTTCTAAAGGAGGTGAATAGTGTTCATTTAATGTAAGATTCTGTGAAAAAAAACAAAAAAAAACTAAACTAAAGAAGCTGGCTTTAAGCTGTTTTAAATTATTGTCATTCACAGAATCAGTTTTTATATGCTAACAGCCTATACACAAGTCCCGGCATTTGATTGGGTGAAAAACAAAAAGAAACAGAGCCCCTCCCACAGTAGTGAGTAGTTGTCATTTTTTGCCCCATCTGTGATCTTCCTGGGTGAAGGGAGACAATCCTGAGTTCTGTCCTTGACTGAACACTGTGAAGGTGGACATGCCTGTGAACTTGTTGAATATTTTGCTTGTCAGGTGGATGAAAAAATCAGAATTTAAAGACGAAAAAAGCA
>CM065742.1:1815962-1870962 GCA_033310375.1 Conus canariensis | reverse complement strand
GAGTTCACAGGAAGCCAGTATGCAGATTGACCGGTCACATGACTCGTATGCGGAACTCATTTTTCACCTGAGCGCTTCACTCCAATATTCATCAGGCGTTCTGTTCACATTATTTAAGTGAACAGTACAGAATTACCAGTAGAATCAGGTTTGGCACAGAATCTGCCAGTGAGAACATATTCTCTATTTTGGTGAAGAACAGCAGAAACTAGTAAAGCCATGGATAGATGGTGGGTTGCTATCTTGGTGAAGAATGACAGAAACTAGTAAAGCCATGGATAGATGGTGGGTTGCTATCTCGGTGAAGAACGACAGAAACTAATAAAATCATGGATAGATTGTGGGTTGCTATCTCGGTGAAGAACGACAGAAACTAGTAAAATCATGGAGAGATGGCGGGTTGCTGAGCACTGACCTTCATCTTTGTTCTGATTGACCAATCACCTTTGCTGTGCGCGTGTCCTGTCTGAAAAGCCGAGCATGGTCAGGTCTTCAATCTGGATCATTATTGCTCTTGTGCTGGCTTATCTGGGTGGTCACACTGTTGTGAGTATCAAAAAAGCGTGCTTGAGCGGGAGACTGGCCTAGAGCGAGGTAGGCTGCAGCTGAGCTCTTGTGACGTTAAAGAACAGTGTGTGCATGTGTGATTCTGAGTCATGGTGTGAGAACGTTTTTATTGCTGGACAGTTCAGTCAGGGTCAGTTATGGACCAACGACATAATGTGAATATGGGGGAAACATGTGAAGGGCAAGTGTGCAGGAGCCTCAAGAATTTAAGTCATTGTGGTCTTTTTATGAATCACCGTCTCACTTCCCACAGGTGAAGTGTCATCTGTTAGCAGTCACCCCCATGGGATGCTGGGAGCTGTTGCAGTATGAATGGCATACATTGTCCCTTCCTTCAGCTACTTCTGTGGGTGTCATCATCACTTTTCTGTCAGTTGGCTCCCACTCTGCCTTTTGTTTGTTTTTCTGTCGATCACCAACTTTCTGTCTTTGTGGCCCCTTCAGCTGTTGGTTTTATTCAAGACAATCTGTACACTTTTTTGTCGATCACCAACTTTCTGTCTTTGTGGCCCCTTCAGCTGTTGGTTTTATTCAAGACAATCTGTACACTTTTTTCTCTTGTAGAATGTATAACAAGCTGGGTTTTAGTATTGTAATCTGGCGATGAGGTACTGAAAAAATACTCTCCAAAGTGGACACTGGCTGACCATGTTGCAGTGTTGAGTTTTCCATAGGGTCTCTGTGATTTTTTTCCTTTTTCTTTCCTTACATTCACTTTAATGTATTTTTCAGGAGTTGAAACGTGAAGGGAAGCGCTAGGAGCCCCCAGCACTGCCTCCCTCTGTCAGATTGGTCACTGTGTTACACAGTGGGCATGGAAGTCTGTTTCGATCAGATTGGTCACTGTGTTACACAGTGGGCATGGAAGTCTGTTTCTATCAGATTAGTCACTGTGTTACACAGTGGGCATGGAAGTCTGTTTTTATCAGATTGGTCTCTGTGTTACACAGTGTGCATGGAAGTCTGTTTTTATCAGATTAGTCACTGTGTTACACAGTGGGCATGGAAGTCTGTTTTTATCAGATTGGTCTCTGTGTTACACAGTGTGCATGGAAGTGGTCGTTAACTGTAGTTGTATTTTCAAAACAGGACTTCTTTTCCCTGACTGTTCAAAGCCTGGAAAATGCTGTGTGTTGGGTGATTACCATAATAATACAACCTTCTAGTAAAGACGTGGCCAACTTGAACCCTCTCTGCTCAAAAGGTTTGACTGAACTGTTTTTCTGTTGTATTCACTGGGTGATTATACTCTGTTTTGAAGGATTTGTAGAAAATCATTATGGAGGAGCATTGGAGTGGACGCAGCTTAAGGATTTCTTATGTTGAAAGGAGGAAATGAGAATTATTGAAGTTTTGTCATCTCTACCAGTGCCAAGAAGCCTTAGCTTCCATCTGCGTCCTTTGGCTTGTTGGCCTGTCCGCGAGAACTGCTGAACCCATTTCAGTGAAACGCGGTAGAAAGATGGAATGTGATCCAAGAACAACTTGGATTTTAATCTAGATCCAGATTTTAGAGCCGATTGTAGTTGTTTGCTTGTTTAGTTTTTTTCCCCCTACTTTTTTGTTTACATTGTGAGATAATGCATTTTTCAATATTTAAAAATAATTTCTCGAGAGAAAAATATGTGGATCTCCGTTTGTTTTTTTTAAACCTGTGAAATGTTTATTCCTATGAACTTATAAGATGAGGTGTAGATCTGGATTAAGACCAGGATCTGATGAGCAAAATAACATTGGGGGCTGGGGGGGGGGGGGGGGGGTAGAGGTGAGGGAAGTATATTTTATGTAATGAGTCACTAGGTAGTAAAAAAAAAAAAAAAATAGAGAGCTCGAAGTCTGCAACTGCCTAAGTATTCATTAAGACATTGAGGATTCGATGATGGACATCCATTATCTGTGTTGATGTATGTGTGATAGTTTTAGAGATACATCAAGAGATATACAATAGATTCAGATAGGATTTTAGAGATGCATCAAGAGATATACAATAGATTCAGATGGGATTTTAGAGATGCATCAAGAGATGTACAATAGATTCAGATAGGATTTTAGAGATGCATCAAGAGATGTACAATAGATTCAGATAGGATTTTAGAGATGCATCAAGAGATGTACAATAGATTCAGATAGGATTTTAGAGATGCATCAAGAGATGTACAATAGATTCAGATAGGATTTTAGAGATGCATCAAGAGATGTACAATAGATTCAGATAGGATTTTAGAGATGCATCAAGAGATGTACAATATATTCAGATAGGATTTTAGAGATACATCAAGAGATTCAGATAGGATTTGACTGAAGCCCTAGTGGTTTAGAATGCCTTCGCAGAGGGTTTAAAGAGAAGGAGGTGTGTGTGTATTTGTGTGTATGTGTCCCCCCCCCACCCCCCACCCCCTCCTGCCCGAGTGAAAAATTAACCCCTTCAGAACTAGTAGTTAAGGCACGAGGCATATCCAAGCCCAAGCCGAGTCTGAAGCTCTGCTGTTGCTAAAGCCATGTAATCCCCATCGTGTCTGAAGAGTCTTTCGCTGCTTTAGTCCTGGAAAACTGCCAGATTCTTTTTTGTTGACCCATTGACACACTTCTCATCTTCCCACTGTAGAGAGTTGATGGTTATGCCTCCAGCATTGGTCCAAAAATATGACTGAGCACATTAATGTAGCATTGTTGTTAAAGGGTTAAACATGATTTAATGTGGGGTCAAAGGGGAGAGCATAAGAGGACATAAGGTTAGTTATGTGCCAAATCGTATGCGACCAGGAAAAAAACATAAGTTTGTGGAAAGTTAGGATTGTGATTATTAAAACAAACTCACTACCTCATAGCATGATTATTGTATTCTGTAATAAGTGATGGGTTGAATGAGAAGTTATTGAGGTGGAGGTGGAAATTGATGCAGAGATGATGAAAAGTTTCTTCTTTTTTTTTTAAGGAAAGAAGGATAGTTTCATTTAAAAAAATGAAACCAGCACAAACATAAACTGAAGGAAGACCAAGATGGGAGAGGGGGGAGGATGTGTTGAAGAGGGATGGGCAAGGGGGAGGGGATTTTTGGGGGGGGGGGGGGGGGGAATGAGGAGAGCAGGGGGAGGGGTGGGGAGGCTTAGAGAAAGATGAACACGGACAAAGAATTGAGAAGAAGTATATCTGGCTTCAAACTAAAGCCAAATTGCAGATATGTGCGTGGTGGTGATGGTGGGGTGGGGGTGGGGGGGGGGGAGGGAGGTATGGAGAGAAAGTATGTGAGGAACTCGGAGTGAAAGTGAGCATTGTGGTTGCAAACCTGGTAAAAAAAAAAAAGTGTGAAAGACATTAGCACTAATGATGGTGTGGTCATGCTATTAGGACCTCCCCGCCACTCTCTCCCACCCTGAAGCCTTTTCCCACCGTCACTACCACAGCTGCCCCACCTATCCTTGACATCCCCGCCGTGGGTTTTATCTAAGTTTTTTTTTTTTACTTAGTTTATATTAGATTCGTTGTAGGAACATTTTATTAAGAAAAAAGTTTCCACCACCTCCATTAAAAAAAGAAAAGAAAATAGAATGGATGCTGGTATTCTTTGGTGCTGAATTGTTCAAACAGTTTTATTTGATGTAGTCAGCAATACTGTGATATTATAAAAGTTATTTGTGTTGTCTTTTTTTCTTCCTTTTTTTTCTTGTTTTATGGGAATCTAGTGTAAGACTTTTAGGAATTAAGGCATGCATAGTGTAAAATTTCTTGCCAGAAATGTAAATTCCCGTGTGCATGCGCATACATATGTACATACAATCATGCACTTTTATTCACTGTAGTTGATTTCTACAGTATCAAAATGTAGTTTTAACACACAACTCTAGTCAATTAAAATTTCAGGTACCAAGCCAACTTCAGCTAAAACTGAAATAGGGTATGAAGAATGCAACTTGAGACATCTTCTAAAGGTTGTGTGTGTGTGTGTGCATGTATGCATGTATTACTTCCGGTAGGCCAGGGAAAACCATGCTGGGATACATTATAAAAAGACATGCAAAGTATAACCTGGTCATGTAGTTTGAACATCATAGCACCATCTTCTTCATCCTCGTCCTCATGAAAAACATGTCTCAACTTCGAGCCTTTTTGTTGTGGTACTTCAGTTTCAGTGACCTGTCCCTGCTGGAACTTGTGCTGAGTTTGCTTCAGAGTCGTCATGAAGGGAAAATTCAACAGGCTGTCGTTGGAGGTACGTTGTAGGGCTCCAGAGGGGATGCTTTGTGATGCCGACACCTGGACTAAGCAGTCATCCTTTTTTCAATCAGGGGCATGATAGGTGGTGCCTACCTAAATGGGATCAGAACAGACTTCACTGAACACCGTTGAAGTGACACAATGGCAGACCAGTGTCTCGGGCCAGCTGACCTGCGATGACCCGATGTTGATTGTTCCGTGTGGACCGTCAGTGCTGGGGGCTGCAGTGCAATGAACCCTGGTGTAACAGGAATCGACGATGAGGAAGAGATGCCCGACGATGAGGAAGAGATGCCCGACGATGAGGAAGAGATGCCCTGGTGTAACAGGAATCGGCGATGAGGAAGAGATGCCCTGGTGTAACAGGAATCAGCGATGAGGAAGAGATGCCCTGATGTAACAGGAATCGGCGATGAGGAAGAGATGCCCTGGTGTAACAGTAATCAGCGATGAGGAAGAGATGCCCTGGTGTAACAGGAATCAGCGATGAGGAAGAGATGCCCTGGTGTAACAGGAATCAGCAATGAGGAGATGCCCTGGTGTAACAGGAATCAGCGATGAGGAAGAGATGCCCTGGTGTAACAGGAATCAGCAATGAGGAGATGCCCTGGTGTAACAGGAATCAGCGATGAGGAAGAGATGCCCTGGTGTAACAGGAATCAGCGATGAGGAAGAGATGCCCTGGTGTAACGGGAATCAGCGATGAGGAAGAGATGCCCTGGTGTAACAGGAATCAGCGACGAGGAAGAGATGCCCTGGTGTAACAGGAATCAGCGACGAGGAAGAGATGCCCTGGTGTAACAGGAATCAGCGATGAGGAAGAGATGCCCTGGTGTAACAGGAATCAGCGATGAGGAAGAGATGCCCTGGTGTAACAGGAATCAGTGATGAGGAAGAGATGCCTGCGAATGAGCATGAAAGACCAGATGGAAACGAAAGGTAAAACATCAATGTATTCAGCATGCTTGACGAATGAATTCACCTAGGACCAAATGGCTACCTGCTTGCTTTGGAGTGGTCACACACTGTGCTTCCCTGGTAGAGAAGTAAATTGAAGCAGAGGTCTGTTAGAAATACTTTTCATTTTACAGCATTTGCCCTTTTAAAGTTTAAAATCCAACAGATTCTTATCTGTTTCAACTTTTACTTTCATATGGTTCTTAAAGACTCTCAGATGGAGCCGATAGCTGTTGAGATCTGTGTGACAGATTCTTGAGAACGTTTTCTTCATTCGTGGCAGAGAGAAAGCAGCTGCCTTAATGTTTACTCCTGGCGAACCTTCCATGCTTGGTCTGTCTGTGCAGTGCTAGCTCTTGGCCACTCTGTCCATTCAGGAAACAAGACTTTTAAGCATTGTGTGTCAGGGCCTTGAAAAGGACATGGGTTGATGTCTGTCCCTGACAAGCCTCTCACTGTGCAGATGTAGGTGATCATGTGATCCGGGTTGTCACAATTGGACGACTTTCAGAGGACATTGCCAAGAATGTGTGTGCGTGCTCAGACTGGAACGTGACCATTTTATGTTGACTGTGAAGGCTTGACTCTTTGGAAACTTTTAGATATTTGTGTTGACTGTGGAGGCTTGACTCTTTGGAAACTGTTTTAGATATTTTTGTTGACTGTGAAGGCTTGACTCTTTGGAAATTGTTTTAGATATTTGTGTTGACTGTGGAGGCTTGACTCTTTGGAAATTGTTTTAGATATTTGTGTTGACTGTGGAGGCTTGACTCTTTGGAAACTGTTTTAGACATTTGTGAAGCTTGAAGGATGACAGTGGCAAAAATGGTTACTTTTGTGATAGTTCATGGATTTAATGTAAATGGTAGCATAGAGGTTAGGACTCGCCTCTACCCCTCTCCTCCCCCCCCCCCCTTCCCAAAGAAAAAAGTGTGTAAACTGGTCTTCTGTGTGAAAGAGTTGTATAATGAGTGCATGTAGACAGGTGTAGAAATGAAGAACCGTGAGGGTATGGTACTTGGTGTGTGTATGATGAATTGGCTTTGTGATACTCTCGTGCAGTCAATGCATTTAGATGGCACAGACATATAGAACCTTGTGTGCATGTGACTTGGTGTTTGTACATGAATTTGCTATGTGAAGGTCCGGTAACATCAATGCGTTTAGACAATGTAGAAATGAACTACCACATGTGCATATGACTTGGTGTTTGTATGATCAGTTTGCAGCTGCTAAAAATGTGTATGATGGAAATTTGAAGTATAAGGCAAATAATGAAATACATTATATTGAAATTCTGTTGTGCAAGTGTATTTCTGTATGTTTTAAACATTTGGATTTTAATTTGAAACTGGTAAAGCCAAGAGGTGGGCAGTTGCGTGCTTTCAGTGTTGGGTTTTTGTTGTTGTTTTTTTGTTGAAGTTTTAAAGGACAAGCATATGAAATGATTATTGATGGTTGTTTCAATTTAGTGATTAACACTGTGGCTTTGTGAAAGAATTCCTATTAAATGTTCATGTCTGAAATGGGCAATGTGAAATGTTCTAACAATCTAACATTGTTCTTTCTGCATTACTCAATGTGTGCATCACTGCATGGTTTCTTTCTTCTTCTTCTTCTGTTCAAATTACACAGCGAAACGGCCTGAAAATGTTTACAGGCATTACCAAATCTTGGATTTGGAAGATTTGATACCTTCTATTTATCTTTGTCAGCCATCCGCTTGACCTGCAGATTAAGAGTTTGAAGCATTTGTTTGTTCCTGTTTGCCCCCAGAATGGACGGGAGTTGTGCAATGTGAATGACAAGATTGTGCTCCAAGTAGTGGGATGAGCTTTCTGTGAAAGATGATGGTCGTCTATGCATTAGGCCGACTTTGCGAGTACACAGTATGCATTGCGTGTTCATTTCAGACATGGAACTGGAGACGATTGCTCTGTGCTTACAGAATGTTGCAAATAGTTGTCTCTGTTCCATTTGTTGATCATGGACTTCTTGATCATGGAGTGCTGGTGTGTCTGGCACATATAGAGAGAGGAATGACTGATGGCTTATTGTCCACGCTTTCTGTTCTTTATGTTTTGTCTGTAAAAGAAAAGTTCTTGCTTTGATGGAGGTTTTTGTAGTGTTCAACAGGTGTCATGAGTGGGAAAAGACAGGGTTTTTACGTGTGAGGACGTATAACATGAGTGGTGGTTTATTTGAAATTGTTTTAGAAGGTAAAGAGCTGATCGGGCTGGTAGGCTTTGTTGCCCAGCATGGAAGAAAATGTCACGGTAACTTCAAAATTGATTGGTGATAATTTCAGCCATATTTATGGAATTTGTTTTCTTACAGTCGTTTGTGATCATGTCTTACACCATATAAGAACTCCTAAAGTACATTTAGGACAGGTGCTCTCATGCACATGAACGCACACACACACACGCAGCAGTATGGGTGAGAGAAACCAAAATCAGCAGTTGAGCATGGGACTTCAGATTGTGGAAAAAAAAAATCAAAACAAGCAGTTGGGTATGGGACTTAATTTTTGTTGGGAATTGCTGTTACGAAACTGGTAGGCCAATCAATAGCATTGCAAATTTGGTGGCAGTGTCTTGTGTGAGGGGGAACCAAAAAGGATCAAAATAAGCAGTGGAGTATGGGACTACTTTGACTTTTCTGTAATGCAACTGTTAGTTTTACTGTCATCATTTGTAAAGGAAGTGGATGCAATTCTGATGGGTTACTTTGAGGTCATGATTTGTGAAATGATAGTGATGAAATTGGTGGTGTCCATTTTGAGAATCAGTTGTTCAGGAGTTGTACTTGTTCAGGATGCAACGCCTCAGCTGTGCAGAACCCCATTTGATGAATTGTTCACATCCTATCCCTGTTGCAGAGAGAGGTGGACGGAGTAAGTTTTACATTTTGGTGGTGTTCTTAGTGTTATCCTCTGGTAACACATATATGCCAGCATTTGTGATGATGTGTCAGCTAGGTGGCACAAGTGTACACACTATCTAGAGTGGAAAAGTCTAGTCAGTAGTGTCTCTGTGCCCATATAGGTTTATTGCATACTGTCTTTTTTTAATATGTATTTTTTGCATAGGAGAGGAGATTGGGGAGAGGGCGGGGAGGTGGCAGCAAATGTAGCAGAATGGCTGGCACCCTCATGGCAATGTAGTGTCACTTGCCTTGACAAGGTCGCTAGTCTACCTGCCATTGTTCGTTGCTTGTGCATGAACAAAGCATTGTTTTCATGTTTCTTTTTCCAGGATGGGACTCCCCCCCCCCCCCCCCCCCCCCCCCAAGACAGCAGGTCAGCTGGGCAATAGTAAGTGGTGGGGAACTAGCAGCTGGCAGTCTTGATGTAAGCGTCAGTTGTCAATCTCCTTCAGTACTTGAAAGGGAAATGGCTTATAATGATATGCATTTGTATTTGGAGCATATATTTTTTATTATACTCACTGATTTTCTCTCGTCTGCCTTGGGGAAAAGAGTGTGGATAGTGTTGCTCTACAGGCACCAATGAATCTGAAAGGGTATTTGAGCGACTGGTTGCTGCTAAATTATGAATCTGTAATTTGTTGTTGAGACTGTGGTGGACAAAGTGAAGCATTGACTGTGGAATGGTTGTGCTGCCATGTTACAACTATAAAGTAGGTAGTCGAGTTCTGTCTGGGAAGTTATCTTGGCAAGAATATGTACCTTCCCTCTTTGGAGAGGTGTGTGTGTGACTTGGGATGATAGATTGGCGGCAATTCCTGGATGTGTTCAGTTTGAAGAATATGTTTTGTTTGCACAATTTTCCCCAGCAGTTGGTTGTAATCAGTTGACGTTGGGGGCATGACCCATCCTTTGTTGCACCTTTCGTATGTTTTCACATGACTCGTTATGCAGCTTGTTAACAGAAAAGTATATGGGTTGTAATGATTATGCCAGACATCTGGATTTGCATTTGGAAAAAAAACATGCGTGAGTCTATGGTTGTTTTTCAGAGCTACAGTGCACACACACACACACAAAGCAAAATGTGTATTTTGGGATGCTCTTTTGTCTTCTGCCTACAGGTGCAGTTGTCTTTCCTTTGGGGATGCTAGAAGTTCATTCAGGAGGAACAGCTCCCATTGTTCTCAGGAAGTTCTTTACATGCAACTTTCTCTTTTCTCTCACTCGATGTTTCAAAACGTCTGTGTTTTTGTTGGGTCTGTACTGTTGTTGGCTGTGTTTTTGTTGGGTCTGTACTGTTGTTGGCTGTGTTTTTGTTGGGTCTGTACTGCTGTTGGCTGTGTTTTTGTTGGGTCTGTACTGTTGTTGACTGTGTTTTTGTTGGGTCTTTACTGTTGTTGACTGTGTTTTTGTTGGGTCTGTACTGTTGACTGTGTTTTAGTTAGGTCTGTACTGTTGTTGGCTGTGTTTTAGTTAGGTCTGTACTGTTGTTGACTGTGTTTTAGTTAGGTCTTTACTGTTGTTGGCTGTGTTTTTGTTAGGTCTTTACTGTTGTTGGCTGTGTTTTTGTTAGGTCTTTACTGTTGTTGGCTGTGTTTTTGTTGGGTCTGTACTGTTGACTGTGTTTTAGTTAGGTCTGTACTGTTGTTGACTGTGTTTTAGTTAGGTCTTTACTGTTGTTGGCTGTGTTTTTGTTAGGTCTTTACTGTTGTTGACTGTGTTTTAGTTAGGTATGTACTGTTGTTGACTGTGTTTTAGTTAGGTCTTTACTGTTGTTGGCTGTGTTTTTGTTGGGTCTTTACTGTTGTTGACTGTGTTTTTGTTGGGTCTTTACTGTTGTTGGCTGTGTTTTTGTTGGGTCTGTACTGTTGTTGGCTGTGTTTTAGTTAGGTCTTTACTGTTGTTGGCTGTGTTTTTGTTGGTCTGTACTGTTGTTGGCTGTGTTTTTGTTGGGTCTGTACTGTTGTTGGCTGTGTTTTTGTTGGGTCTTTACTGTTGTTGACTGTGTTTTTGTTGGGTCTGTACTGTTGACTGTGTTTTAGTAGGTCTTTACTGTTGTTGACTGTGTTTTTGTTGGTCTTTACTGTTGTTGGCTGTGTTTTTGTTGGGTCTTTACTGTTGTTGACTGTGTTTTTGTTAGGTCTTTACTGTTGTTGACTGTGTTTTTGTTAGGTCTGTACTGTTGTTGACTGTGTTTTTGTTAGGTCTGTACTGTTGTTGACTGTGTTTTTGTTAGGTCTTTACTGTTGTTGACTGTGTTTTTGTTAGGTCTTTACTGTTGTTGACTGGAGAGGACTGGCTGAGGGTCACGTGGATGGTAAAGAAGAAACGTTTACAATGGTTCCAAGCCCCTTGTGGCTGTAAAGAAGAAACGTTTACAATGGTTCCAAGCCACTTGTGGCTGTAAAGAAGAAACGTTTACAATGGTTCCAAGCCCCTTGTGGCTGTAAAGAAGAAACGTTTACAACGGTTCCAAGCCCCTTGTGGCTGTAAAGAAGAAACTTCTACAATGGTTCCAAGCCCCTTGTGGCTGTAAAGAAGAAACGTTTACAATGGTTCCAAGCCCCTTGTGGCTGTAAAGAAGAAACTTCTACAATGGTTCCAAGCCCCTTGTGGCTGTAAAGAAGAAACGTTTACAATGGTTCCAAGCCCCTTGTGGCTGTAAAGAAGAAACGTTTACAATGGTTCCAAGCCCCTTGTGGCTGTAAAGAAGAAACTTCTACAATGGTTCCAAGCCCCTTGTGGCTGTAAAGAAGAAACTTTTACAATGGTTCCAAGCCCCTTGTGGCTGTAAAGAAGAAACTTCTACAATGGTTCCAAGCCCCTTGTGGCTGTAAAGAAGAAACTTCTACAATGGTTCCAAGCCCCTTGTGGCTGTAAAGAAGAAACTTCTACAATGGTTCCAAGCCCCTTGTGGCTGTAAAGAAGAAACTTTTACAATGGTTCCAAGCCCCTTGTGGCTGTAAAGAAGAAACTTTTACAATGGTTCCAAGCCCCTTGTGGCTGTAAAGAAGAAACTTTTACAATGGTTCCAAGCCACTTTTGGCTGTAAAGAAGAAACTTTTACAATGGTTCCAAGCCACTTGTGGCAGTAAAGAAGAAACTGCTTTGTGCAAACAGGCCACTCTTAGCAAACGGCCACATGTATCTTTGGAAAGAATGAGGAAGCCCAGTATGTTCTTCTGTACTGTTGGCATTTACAAACATGCTAGCTATTAGCCCTTTGCAGCAGACTCCATGAAAATCCTCTTCACCCTGCATTTTTTTTCCTGTATGATGAGATTCAGATTTTGTGTTTATTGTGAAAAACCTGGTTTACTGATTTATTTTATTTAAAAAAAAATTGTTTACTCTGCAAGAAATTGACTTAAAGACAGTCTGCTAATTAGCCGAGCTGAAACGGTAGGAGTTAAGCTGAATGGAACGATCTTTGTGGAAAGTTTACTCTTTTTTTTTTTCCTGCTCCCAATTTATGACTTGCAAGCTCCCCCCCCCCCCCCCCCCCCCTCCCCGTCATCTGACATCGTAAGTATGTACAACTGCCCAGAGTGGACAGTGTCTATATGGCCTGTCTTTTCTGTAAACGTTTTTGTTTTTTCACCATGTCTGTAACTTTGGTTTTCACCTGGCAGTAAAAAATGAAGGGTGGTGTCTGGTGCTGTCTGCAGTACTCTCAGCAAAGCCTAGCCACATCGGCTTTGGAGAGGATGTCAGCAATTCCTCAATGTGTTGACAGCCCTGACTACGAGGCCCCATTCATCCCAGATGTGGCCTCCCCCCCCCCCCCCCCAGGTGTTGAGGACCCTGGTAAGGCGCCACATATTGACCCCACGTGTCCAGGATGCAGGTCCCCCCTCCTCCCCCCCAGGTGTTGAGGACCCTGATAAGGCCCCACATGTTGACCCCGCATGTCCCCAAGATGTAGATCCCCCTCTCCCCAGGTGTTGATGGCCCTGAGGAGCCCCCAGTGTGGCTGATCGGGGTATACAGGGCTTCCACAGAGGAAAAGTAAAAATCCCTGACATTCTAAGAGGGGTGCAGCAGATACGCCCTCCCTCTGGTGGAAAAATGTTTCCGACTGTTTTCAAATTGGTGTGATCACGAGTTGTACAGATTTTGTCTGTCTCCTTCATCTTTGCAATGTCCTGCCAGTGCAAAATGTCAGAGCAGGACACTCACTTGCCTTCAAAGCCTCCAAAAAGCTAGACAAAACGGCCAACTTTTGTCTGCTAGCATTCTGAACATGCAACCACAACTTTGAAAATGTTACTACCACTTTGGGAAAAAACCAAACCCAGACCTTTTTGTTCCTGATTCCCCCTGGATCCTTGATTTTTCAGTTTTAATTCATGTTGAAAACAGAATCCGCAGAGAAGTGGGAGCCCTGGCTATAGTGATGAAAGACTGGGAAAAAAAGGTTTAACTGATTAAGCCCAGCTGACCACATAGGCCCTTTCAGGGCTGTAGTCACAAAACGGTCACTGGTAAGGTAAGGTAATCTTGATTATAGCTCAGCCGACTGCAAAGGGCCATACCACGGCTGTCACCATGTTGAAGTCGACTCACAAGACATTAAAGAAAGAAGAAAAAAAACAAAACTCACTCATTCACACAACCTTTTAAAACACATCGGAAATTTTGTTAAAAATCTTTCCTATGTAAAATCTTAGATCAGATGAAATGTGTTAATCTCTTTCAGAAATTCAAAGATCACATCAGGTGGGACATCTCTGAAGAAGGTTTTCATTGAGTCTGCTGTAACTTTGTCTCGCATCACGCAAGTCCCAACACTCTAAAAGAATATTCTTCACTGTGAGTGGTACATGACATGGAATGCACCACAGAGCTTCTTCACCTATTAAAAGATAAGAATGGGTGTTAAAGGAGCAGCCTGTATGCAAACTGCACAAAACTGTTTCTTCTTTACGGCCGCCTCGGGAACATGGTAAAATCTCTTTCAAGTTTGGACTGCCAAAATATCTGCAACTGTTTGTTACATAACAGCAAGAGTAATGACGTCCTCAAGGCACAGACAGGAAAGTTGTGCCAGGGACATGTCAATCGAGCGTCCACAGACTTCAGGAAAAAATCAAATGAAAAACATAACGAATTGGTGCCATAGAAAATTTGAATAAAAAGATCATATCACCACCCGGAAATACAACTACCGTTAAGTCTAAAAATCAAATTTTACAGGAGAGGGGAAAAAAACAAAATTTATGCCCGCAAGATATACTGTGAGCTGAGTTACGGTACAAGTATACTGATTACAGCATGTTTATTTTTGAGATAATGTGATTGGCACTTGGCTATGTTATGCCCCTTGGTCCGCTCTTGTAGTATACCAAAAATGTCAAAATTGCAAAAAATTGGAGTTACGGCAGTTGTATTTCCAGGCGGCAGTATGGAGAAGTAGACACTGCTGCAGTACAGGCAGTTAGTGTGTGCTCTTTAATACTATCCAGCTGCCAACAGCATGCACGGCACGATTCCCTGGTCACGCACGCATGCGCACGGCGCTCAGTCCCTGCGGAAGCACATATTTCGCCACTATTTAATTTTTTTTTACGGTAGCCAGACAACAACTGACAGTGTTGTGTTAGGTGTCACTGAAAAGAACAAACACTCAACTAATCGAACATAGTCATATCAAATCAGTTAGTTTTAATGTGTATAAATGACTGTCCGTTGAAAAACATGGCTGCCAAGTAGAAAAAAAAAATGCTCCCATTCTATTCCGTTCTTTTACAACACGCTGTCAAAATCAGAAGCAAAGTAGTAAATTGTTTGCATCGGCTGTGTTTTGATCAAATGCATTTGTGCCCCAATCATCTGAATGGCCTCATCGGCAACAACGTGTGATGCGGTGTCGTCTGCTGCAGTTGATGTTGATGATTCGTCATCAGTATCTTTATTTTCAGCTGCATCTTCAAATAATTCACTTTCCTCTACTCTGTCATAATTTTCGATATCTCTATGACTGCCCTCATCATCAGATCCACTTTGTAATACAATTTCAAGCGCTTCATTGTGCAAGAAATTGGTACCACCCCTTTGCCTGACCGATGTTTTTTTCCAGCACAGTAAATTCCAGGCGCACTTGGTGGGAAAGCCAAGTGCCAGTTCCTTTGTTTCAAAGCTGCTGGGGTCAACCAAGTTCGCGATAGAGCACTAAAAGTAGGATCTACAACTCGCTAGGACATCCCCAAGAGTAACTATAGAGCTTATTTCCCCTAGACCATTTTAAGGAAAGTGTAGGAATTTTTCATGTTCCTGTCCGCGGATAGTGGTGGACACTGAAGAATGTACTGTCTTCCCGTCTGCCGGCCTTGGCTGATGCGGCTGCAAGGGAAAGAAATCCCGTCCGCCACTTCTGGCGGACACGGCTGGTGAAGGTGAACAGCAATTGCCAGAGTTCAAAATTGGAACAAGGGAAGAAAAAGAGGACCAGACTTACTAGAATTTGAAATGACCACAGTTTAAAAAAAAAAAGTCAGAAAAGAGTGAAATAAAAAAAGAAAATCCTGAGTAATAGAACGGGGGAAATAGGTAGAAGAGATTTTCAAGGTGGGGGTCACGAGCACTATCACTTCCATCCATTCCAACAGGAGATACTGACTGTACATTGCCCATCACTCCACAACGACAGACAGTGACGTCAAACTCAGGAAACGGTACACACACGCACACATAAAACCATCAAACTTTCACTTTGTGGAGATCTATACTCGCCATCCACACTCTTTGCGCATACCATCTTCCATGCTTAACAACAGCATTCCTTCAGAGAAATGTGGCATATTTAAGAAATGTCTGGGGTTAGAGATTTTGGGATTTACAAAAGACTTTTTTTGAACGGGGAAAAAGAAGGGAGAGTGATAAACTTATCAATGCCAGAAGAGAAAAGGAGAAACAGATGGACCTAACAGGAGGAAAAGTGAGGGAAAAAACTTGCAAGCCTTCATTGTTGCCAAATGAACCTTGTCATCAAAATTACAGATCAGGAGTTCAGAGCAGTCTGAAAATAACATGCTGATCTTAACTGAAAAACACAAACAGTAAACAAATTGGGTATTTTTTGCTCCAATAAGAAAGCCTAACACAGAGTAACTTTCATTCAAGACTGGCACAGCCTTCTAAACTTGAATAAAGTCAGACAAATACATAGACGAACAATCTAATAGTGGGGAAAAAAGTTGCTGAAAAACTAAAGACATTATGCAAATAGTATAAAATGTAGGGAACAATCTTTGTTTACTGTGTTCCCTGCCTCACTTCGTTTCCGATTTTGTTTTGATTAAATTGAGGTTATTTGTATTTGCTTCTGTCTGTCTGTATGTTTGTCTTTTGATCTCCCTTGCATCTTTGGGTGGATCCTCAAGCGTAGGCTCAAAGATTGTTCCCTACATTTTATACTATTTGCATAATGTCTTTAGTTTTTCAGCAACTTTTTTCCTCCCCACACTTTCGTTTGGTTTCATTTACTACTCTTCGCTGGCTACTTTGGGGGTGCTATTGGACTCTTTTTTGCACCCTTGGTGGTGAGAACACCACAGTATTATGGACTGTGGTGTGTCTCTATTTGACGCCAGGAGCGCAGACACAACCAACCGTGTCTCCCTGATGAGTCCGACCCAGCGGACGAAAGGCCTCGGAGCAGGCAATACAAATACATCTGCCTTCAAAAGGGATTGCAATGGTTCCCTTATGCAGCTAGTGAAGAGTTTTCATATCTGTAACATGTTTTCTTAATTTCATGTTCCCAGTTTCTCCATCATCAAATACCTCCCCCCCCCCCCTCTCCCTCCTTAAGTCCAAATCTTTGCCAAGTCATTACTATGAAGATAGTTCAGTTGTTGGCCTGCGCTTGTTTTTCCCCCACTATTAGATTGTTCGTCTATGTATTTGTCTGACTTTATTCAAGTTTAGAAGGCTGTGCCAGTCTTGAATGAAAGTTACTCTGTGTTAGGTTTTCTTATGGGAGCAAAAAATACCCAACTTGTTTACTGTTTATCGTTTACTGTGTTCCCTGCCTTATTTCGTTTCCGATTTTGAAAAACACAAGCCGAGGCAGACTATTAAACACAACGGTTGAAAAGACATCCAAGGAAACCTCTCACTCCAACATCTCCATACACCAGTCTGTGTTCATCACTCAAAGGCAAGAACTTTACCATTGTCTTGGAGTGGATAACTTCTACAACATGATAAGCAGATGCTGCACCATTACGTTGTGCTTGGAATAGACAGGAACTGAAGTCATGGGGCATGGACACAACAAAGAGCAGGCAACCAGCTGGTACTTAATCAAACCATTCCACATGATGACGGCTCTTCGCTGGAGCTGATCCACAGTCCTGCTGGCAAACATCATCAACAAGACACAGACAGCAGAGAACGAGATGAGACACCATGATGAATGACTTGGTTTTCCCATCCAAGAAATAGGTCAGATGACCATCAGAACAGTGGACAATATAAGTGACAGACAGTAATAACCACACGGACAGACACGGGCTATGCATTGGGTACACACAGTACCCGCCATTGGTCAGTGAATTGACATCTGCAGTTTGATTCAATGACCCCAAAGATGTGGGACATTCATAATAAATCCTAGACTGTTTGACATTCACCCAAAGTCCTCTTCATTGGTGAAATCTGTTCTATATTCACTAATTAAATTTCCCAGCATGCTCCACATTCAGTGTGACACCAACATGAGTGATGTTCATTCGGAATCCCCAAGAGGTGCGACATTTCACAGTGAATCTGCTGGATGTGCGACAGTTATTCTAAATCTCCTGTATGTGTGACATCCATTCGAAATCTCCTAGACATGCGACATTTGAAATCCCCTAAATATGTGATATCCTAGATGTGAGACATCTGATTTAAATCCCCTTAATGTGAAACACCTACTCTACAAATCTCCAGAACGTGTGTCATCAATTCTAAATCCCAAGGATAGGACATTCATTCTAAATCCCCTAGAAGTGTGCTGTTCATTCTAATTCCACCTAATGTGTAACACAAATCCCCTAGGTGTGTGACCACTGTCCTAAGTCCTACAGGTGTGTGAGACTGGCTTAACATCCCTGGATCAGCAACATCCATTTTAATCCCCAGGATTTGATCAATTCATCATATACACTCCAGATGTTAAGCATCTAATCCTGGATATGAGACATTCATTCAGAAACCCAAGGATGTGTAACATCTATTCTGAATTCCCAGGATGTGTGAAATCCATTCTAAATCCACGGTACGAACGACATCTAAATCCCCAGGATGTGTGATGTCTGTTATAAATCCCAAAACATCAAGTCCCCCGACTGCATAACATTGGCTGTAAATCTGCATGATATGTGACATCAGTCTAAAAACCCAGGATGTGTGACATCCTTTCTAGTCCCATAAATGGGACACACATTCTAAAATCCTATAGATGTAACGTCCATTCTAATTCACCAGACTGAGTGAAACTGTTCTACAACTGAAGCCAAAAAACGCTCTGATGACTATTTAGATCATGACAGGAAACAAGTTCAGACTCGTACACACACATTAATAATAACACCACCCCTCCCCCTCCCATATTTTGTTACTTTTTTTCAAGAGCTGAAAAGGATAATCATACACAAAGGCATACGTTGAGACCTATACAGATGAACTTGCATGTATTTATCCGTCTTCATACTATGTCCAATGTATGCATGCAACACATAATTTTAAAATCTAACCCTGACCATAAACAATAAAAGTAAAGAAAACAATGTGTGTGTTTCTCTGTGTGTGTGTATGTGTGGTTCTCAAAACCTTTTAACTGATTGTAATAAGATCTGATACACAGACCCAACACAATGCTCAACGCAACAAGATCTCATAAATGAGCACACAGAATGACTTGACCAGTGATTATTTCAAGAGACCTTTACAGACAGTGATTATTTCAAGAGACCTTACCAGACCAGTGATTATTTCAAGAGACCTTTACAGACCAGTGACTATTTCACGAGACCTTTACAGACCAGTGATTATTTCAAGAGACCTTTACAGACATGTCTACGTCTTCAGGGCAGATGGTCTACATTCTGTGAACACAGGCATACAAACCTGACTTGTCTAAACCGGCACCCCCTCTCCATCTTCTGTCTCAAAGTCTGATCACTTGACTTCAGAACCTTATACATGCCAACAGGTGCGCCAACAGGAGCAACAAGGTCCATGAGGTTTGCCTCATTATTCGCATTGTCCCTTAGCAGCAGGTTGTAGACTTCATGACAAATGCTTGGGCAGTCTGGGATCTCCACAGCCCTCGTCGATTCAAATTCAAAATGAACAAATATCACTGTACAGTCTTAGGTATTCCCTCAGGACAAAGTTTACTGATGAACACCCACAGGTCTGCCGGCAGAGAATGCACTTCAGGAGCTACGTGGGCACCGGCACAGCAGCGGAGACCAGGCGCAAGATTTCCCCGGTCTTCAGGCGCCAGTTTGGGATGGCCTTGGACACCTGGCACCACTGCTCCCCCTGGTGGGGCTCTGCGGACACGCACCGACTCACAATGTCCTCCGCCGATTTCTGTCAAAAGCATGAAACACGAGGAAGGCAGTCATCAGACACAGTCAGGCATTTTCATTATTAAGTATGTAGTGGCCAGCAGCAAGTTTGGCTCAATTCATGCACACATTACTGAACTGTCTCAAACAAGCATGCAATGAAACTGCAAGAAGTATCTCAGTACCTGGGTGAAGGAAAAAAAAAGACAATCACTGACCTACAATATTTCTTCAGAACTGAGAAGCACAGACATACATTGTGAAGTCTGCATAGCAATCCTGTGATACATGGTACACACATTTCAGACAACAGCTTTGTCTGTAGTTCCATCCTTGCAGGATAGATGCATAGTCCACTCAAACTGACATTCCACCATCTGAGATTCACAGACTGGTGATGTCAAGGGGGTAGGCACAGACTCCAAACCCATTAGTGAGGAACTGTAACATCCCTGAGATGAGACCGGGCAGACAGATGAGGTCATCAGCAATGGACCACATCATCACTACGGTAACGTGGGGTTGACAGATCAAGTCTTTTTGAAAGATCAGAAACATGCTTGTGACAGGATGGTACCGACAGTTCACAACAACAAAAAAGACAGTGGACTGATACACAATTCAAGGATAAACACAATCATCCTCTTCTCTGATCACACCTGTTCTCGACATTACCTGGTCACCATGGAGCGACTCAAACTTGTGGAAGGCGGCCCATGCGTCGCCCAGGCCAGGGTCGATCTTCACCGTGCGGTTGAACCAGTCCCTGGCTTTGCTGATCTTGCGTTCCGACCAGAACAGCCTGTCCACCCCCACACACAAATGGACTCTTCCTTCATCTCAGATTTAGCAACAACATGCTTATTCACATGCACACACAACAAATCTGCATGAAAAGAAGAATATGGTTTCAAGTCAGGCTGTCACTGTGACCTCAATTCACATTCTCCCCAACCACCTCTGTCTGTGGTGTGCTGGGGCCCAAGTCTTTGAAATCAGCAGTCATGAGGACTGCTGAAGAGATAAAGTCAGGGTCCTATGGATGCTTAGTCTAGCTTGATGGCAAAGTAAGGGAGACTACTTGCTGCCTTCCTGTTCAAGGCAAGTGGAGCATGAGGGATGGAAGATCAAGCTTTCATGTCATGGTCTAACGATTCACTAAAATGAAACCAAAAAATTGCAACCAGACTTCTCTATTGCCTTTAAACTTTTATGTGAAGAGAGCTCCACCAACCAATCATTTTTTTTTCATCCTTCTTTGCATACCCTCTATGAATTCAGCCTCTTTTCTTTGTCCCACTTAAACATAAACAAAAGATAATAACAAATGATCTTGCACTTGCTGAAGACATACATAAGTTCCACGTTATTCTGCCACCTATCCGCTTAATCAAAATACACCAAGGTAATGGCTATTCTCGCGATTTGAAACATGCAAGAAATGTACTCATACCAGGACTAGAAGGAGCCTTATCAATGACTTACAATTCCTGCTTGTCCTCACCCCTATACACACACACAGACACACACACATACACACACACACAGACACACACATACACACACACACAGACAACACACACACAGACACACACAGACACATACACACACACAGACACACACACAGACACGTTCTCCCGCCCAGCAGTCGAAGACCTACTTGGATGCGGCCAAGAGGACGTGAGGGTCGTGCTCACACTTGCGTAAGGCGTCGACGGACTTCGTCTTCCTCTGGGGGCGGGGCTCCATGAAGATGGCCTCTGCCCACAGGATGCCTGAACTGGGGCACTCCTGCAAAGCTGTCACACACACACACATACATGTACAAGAGTTGTGCACATACACACACACGCATGTGTGCGCACACACACGCACGCACACATGCGCGTGTGCAGACACACGTACACACACACTATGTTATTAATCCTTTGACTCTAATTATGGTATGGAGGATAAAAAGTCAATAACACTTTACCAGTATCCACAACACGCACACAAAGCACATGCACCCACACTTGTTGTTTGGGTGGATGAAAAACACCTGCCTTTGAAAAACCATAACATGTTCCATCTTGGCTGCAGCCAGAGAGAGACCTCGGTGTGTGGACTGTGTTTGACTATGCACAATGTTCTCTAGGCATGAAGGAGGCAGCTTCTCTCTGCAGAGACATGGCTTGATGTGTAGCTGGCGGTGGAGAGGGACACAGGGTCAGTGTGACACGTCCTCAACCTGGCTTGGGGGGGGGGTGTCTGGCGGGGAAGTGGGGGGGGGGGGGGGGGGAAGGAGAGGTACCCCCAACTTCAACCAAACTAAGTCAAAGCAGAGATGGACAGTGGACACAAAAGTCTGAGACATAGAGAGCAGAACGTCCAAGTCAGCTAGGTGTGGGGCAGCCAGAATGAGCACTTTTGGAGTAAACGACACTGAGAGCACATAGAAGACAAGGCAGCTGAACGACAAAAACAAAACCAACCAACCAAAGGAAAACCTTTACAGTGTAACGTTTGTCAAACCTCAGTTCAGAATCTCCTACCTTTGGCCATGAGGGTCAATCCAATGTTCTTCAGCCCTGCTCTGTTCTCCACACGTACTGCCTCCAACCTGTGACCAACAAACTACACACTTCACATGTCAGGCCTTAGTAAGACTTAAACTATGCAATACTAAAATACATACACATACATGCATCAAGAAACAAAAACACTGGATGAATTCACACAAACAAAAGAATCGGCCAAGCGGAAAAAGAAACACTCAGAAACCATGCAACAACAGAAAACATTGACTACACCACTAAAAAAATGTTGTTCCAAGTCGTCGTACTGGAGGTGGCAGCCATTCAGCTTGATTTCTCATCTCTTGATATTAAAGATGAAAAAAAGGGAGCTAAATTAGCAAGGCATTTGGGATGATTTCTCATCTCTTGATATTCAAGATTTAAAAAAAGGGAGCTAAATTAGCAAGGCATTTGGGATGATTTCTCATCTCTTGATATTAACCCGTAGAGTGCCTTTAAGCCGTCAGCTGACGCCACATTAAAAATGCTTTCCCAGTGCCTATGGGCCGTCCACTGACGTCATGCATTTTTCTTGAATTTTCATTCGTTACTATTTCTATCAACGGACTTAAATAGAGTGTGCGTAGTAAGCCTTATATGTCTGTAGTATTAAAATGATATGTAAATGACCACACGTGAGGGGAAAGCCCATTTATTCTCATCACTGACTGGATGACCAGCCAGCACTTCGTCTCGCTTGCAAAGATGGCGGCGCAACCTTCGACAAGCGCAGCGACCAAATCAACGTATTTACACAGCTGAGCAGGCTCTGCTAATGATTTTTGACAAAGACAATAATCTTTTATTCAACGACTCACTTGAGCATGAAGGTGAATTGATGATAGTGATGGAATTGCCAACCGTATTCGTCAGTTATTGTGTCGGGCTGTGTGACCTCAATGTGTGTTCAGCTGACTGGTTTGCCAGCGTCGAACGAGCTCGCCTAGTGTGTACTCTGCACTGCGTGCCAGTGGTCAGTGACGTGGTAGTCAGCGTGAGAGGGGAGCGCGGCCTGCTCGCGGCGGGCACGGGGCAGAGGGAAAGGTAGGGGAAGAGGAGCAGTGAAAGAGAGGGTTGAAGTCCAGCAAGGGGGCGTGGTGGGGAGAGGGGGGCGTGGTCGTGGACTGACCTGTCTGCATAGAGTGTGAGCGTCTTGATAGACTTCTAAACTGTTTTACTTTCATTTACAGGTGTAGTGTGACAATACAAACTTTATTTTCAACTTTTTTGCTTTGTGTTCTTGTTTGGATGTGAAGATGTAGTGGTAAATACATATGCTTTTGATCGTGCAAAAAAATCTATCCAAATCTAATTGTCTAAATACTTTTTTATTATCAAAATTAAAACAAAAGAAGCCCAGATTCAAAATCTTCATTCAATTTCCTTCAAAAATCATATATATTTCATTGTTATATCTTTTGTAGTTTCTGAGCTAGAATTTTTTGTTAATTATTACCCCCAAATCATTAGATTTCCCTGGCACTGGGAAAGCCTTTGTTTGTAACATTTTCAAGCAGCGAACGGGTTAAAGATGAAAAAAAAGGGAGCTAAATTAGCAAGGCATTTGGGATGATTTCTCATCTCTTGATATTAAAAAAAAAGGGAGCTAAATTAGCAAGGCATTTGGGATGATTTCTCATCTCTTGATATTAAAGATTAAAAAAAAGGGAGCTAAATTAGCAAGGCATTTGGGATGATTTCTCATCTCTTGATATTAAAGATTCAAAAAAAGGAAGCTAAATCAGAAAGGCATTTGGGAGAGTTCAGACCTCCACCACGGTTGAATGGATCATAGATGCGCCCTTTGTTCCAAATCCACATCAAATTCAATGGGTTTGTCCTTGGGCCACACTCATCTTTCTGCCACGTTTGGTTGAAATCCGTTCATCACTTTTTCAGCAATCAAGACAAATGGACTCTGGATCCACTATCGGGGCAGGATTCCAACCACAGATCCACACCAAGATTTAATGGGGTCATCCCTCAGCAACGTACCATCTTTCCACCAATTTCATCAAACTGGGTTCAGCAGTTTTGAAGTGATCTTGTTGACACACAAACACACCAACCAACGGATTTGGGCAAAAACGTAACGTCCTTGGTGAAAATGACAGCCAGTCAACAGTCAATCCAGAACCAAGGAAAGCGGAGAACAAAAAACCCTGAGGTCCTACAACACTACACAACAGGCAGCTGGTGTTCTTCATGATGCAGTCACCACACTGCCTGGCTCACAGAGAAGAGCCCTGCAGAAAAAAACACACAAGAATTACAAACGGAAACTTTGTGGGAAACAGTACTTGGGAATGGACAAAAAAAAGGCAGAAAGAATGATGCTAACATGTGGAAAATGAACACAGACAACACCAGGTCTCGCTTTAAAGACGACCTCCCACCTCCCATCGCTCAACATCTGATAAAGGGCGGGAATGGGAGACATTCCCACTCTCATTTAAGACTTTGACCCTGTAATCTGTCAGTTCAAAACTTCTCCGCTTGACCGATGAAGCATCCAACCCTTCCGTCACCCATGTCACCATGGCAGCTGGTCAGACTGACTCACCACAGCTGCGGTGTCTTGGGGTTTTTCAGCCGTGCCTTTTCCAGGATGGAGCGGGCGCGGGTCAGCTGACCTGTCCTTTCTTCCAGTCCTGACATCAGCAGCCACAGCGGCCATGACGTGGGGCACTTCTTTAGCTGGAACAGGGGGTGTTAGTTAGTTAGTTTGTGTTTATAGGGTCCAGCGGACTACTAGGAGCCAAATCAGGACCTCAGTTTATATCTAAGTCTCTAGATACAAATACCCACACTAGTATTAACACATCGCTTAAAATTTATGAGGACAAAAGCACAATTATCTGTTCAACTCCGACGACACCTGTATACATAATTAAAACACTATATTTTATAAAATAAGTTTACCTCTTTCAAAAAAGAAAAAATAAGATCTACTGAAATCTCACGAAAAAGAACTGATAAATCACTGGTGGAAAAGAACTTCTCTCTGATACACATCAAATCAGCACATTCTGTCAAAAAATGATTAACACTGAACAAGCTGTCACACGCAACATACCATGGGGGGTCTTCCCCTCTGAGTATCCAACTGTGCGTTATATAGCTGTGCCCAATATGTAACCGTGACAAAACCGAACAGGGGGTGGGGGGGGGGGGGGGGGGGGGTTATCCAGTGTCATGGAATGAGCTGGCTTTTCTCTTTTTTTCTCTCTTTTACTTCTGCCAATAGTCTTCTTGTGTGATTTTGATGAAAAACTGACAGCACCTAAATCTATGTAGAATATAAATGCACTCACACACACACACACACACACACACACACACAGAGAAAACAAAAGCAAAACATGCACACATATAAACACACTGATGAACAAACAGGGCAATATCTTGGAAAGTTGTCGCTCACTGATGCCCACACATATCAGTGGCACTCTTTGTTTCTCAAATGCCTACAAATCATGATTACAAGATAGTCAGTATTGGAACAAACTCTCTTTCATCCTATCCAGAATATTCAGTTTCATCTGAATATCTGCAGAAATAATTATTCATGTGTAGTCAAATCAATACAAGACTGGTGAGCTAATGTCTTGAGTAAAAACAAACATAATGCTTTTGGATGGCATTTTACAATATGGAAAACCTAATGTTAATCAATTGTGTGCACCTTAGTATTTGTATCTTACCTTACAAGAATCTTTTGATATCTTTAATCTACTGGCCATTGTCAATGAATTAAAGATCTCAATAGATTGTTGTTTGTTTGCCCCCAGAATATAAACCTTTACCCAGAAAATTCATTCCTCAATATTATCATAAAATGTTCTAAAAATGTTTTGAAGTTCAACTCTTATGTATGAGCATAAACCCAATACTGTGTTAAAAATAATTATTGGTTTATATCTTATACCCAATGTTAAGATATCAGGAAATAATGTCCAGTTTTTTTTCTTCTGTTACATGATAAACTACAAGGGCAATAACGAGAGCACAGAACTCCAGATGTCAAAAGTTCTTTAAAGTTCACTCAAAGCCCATTCGAAGCTATTGTCTATTTTTTCATACATCTCCAAAACTATCGCAAACACACTGAAACTGTATCTAATGGAGTCCTCACTGTCTCAGCTATGCTTTGGGGGCATCTGCAGGTTTCTATCTTAGTTTGTTACTGAGCAGGGATTCCTAAATTTTGCCCCTCCCCCCTTCTCTCATCTGTCCAATTTTATGAATGTTATTCTGTTCTCTGACTGCGAATCAATACCAGATGTTTTAAGTTAAAAAATATCAGTATATGAAATACAGATTTTCTTCTTTTTTCCTGACTGAGATCCATGCTCAATGTTCCTGAGAAATTCAGGAAAACTTACAAAAATTCCCTCTTGCAATGTTAAGAAACAGAGTACAAAAAAATGCTGGATCTGCCCTCTGACCCAGACCTGTACCAAAATTTTAAATGGTTTATCCTTGGACCACATTCTATCTGTCCATCGTGTTCTGCTCAAAATCAGTTCTATAGCAGTTTTTTTGTCCTCTTGCTGACAGACAAACCAACAGAACATACCACCAGGCACTGTTGACAACACAAAACTCCGATGGAGAACAATAACAACTTATATAATATAACAACTTTTCATACATGTCACATGACCAGAAAAACTGAAATTTATTATCAATGTTTTCATACACAAACCAACAGTTCCTAGTGGTTTGTTTTACTGGTTTGTCTGTCACACAAAATTTGTCATCAAAAGTACTTCTAATCAAAGATTAACTAGTGCTTTTCAGGAAACTGGGTTAGCCTGGAAACTTCTCTGTTCTTGACAAAGCTGAAGAACGTCCCCTAAGCGGACAATCTTTGGCGCTATCTTTTTCTTGTTCACCTTGTGGCTGACTCTGGTGAAAGGCCTAGTAGCGATGAGGGAGGACCCACTGACCACAACAGGGAAAGTAAAGGCCTAGTAGCGATGAGGAAGGACCCACTCACCACAACAGGGAAAGTCCTCTTTACAGCTACAGAGACCGCAACCCAGGCTTTTCTTCAGAGGGCATGCAAAACTTGTGGCGAAAGCTAGGCTGTGCCCGGAGTTGTACTGTTTTCACCTATCAGCAAAACAGCAAGAGTGGGTGCTGCAGGATGTGCACAGCAGTATGCTTGGTGGTGGTATCACTGTTTTCACCTATCAGCAAAACAGCAAGAGTGGGTGCTGCAGGATGTGCACAGCAGTATGCTTGGTGGTGGCATCACTGTTTTCACCTATCAGCAAAACAGCAAGAGTGGGTGCTGCAGGATGTGCACAGCAGTATGCTTGGTGGTGGCATCACTGTTTTCACCTATCAGCAAAACAGCAAGAGTGGGTGCTGCAGGATGTGCACAGCAGTATGCTTGGTGGTGGCATCACTGTTTTCACCTATCAGCAAAACAGCAAGAGTGGGTGCTGCAGGATGTGCACAGCAGTATGCTTGGTGGTGGATCACTGTTTTCACCTATCAGCAAAACAGCAAGAGTGGGTGCTGCAGGATGTGCACAGCAGTATGCTTGGTGGTGGCATCACTGTTTTCACCTATCAGCAAAACAGCAAGAGTGGGTGCTGCAGGATGTGCACAGCAGTATGCTTGGTGGCGGCATCACTGTTTTCACCTATCAGCAAAACAGCAAGAGTGGGTGCTGCAGGATGTGCACAGCAGTATGCTTGGTGGCGGCATCTTTGGCCGGTGGCCTCTGCAGTTATGAAATACAGGCTGGCATGCCCTGAGGGCGCTTCCATCGTGGTTCTGTTAGGTCACGTCCAACAGTCACACAATGGCATCTGCCAGGAAGCAGTTCTCTCCCTTAACGTCTGCACTGGAATGCCCTGTGTGCGCCTGCAGCACAGGCTTTCAAGGATAGTTCAGGACTGCTGCTGGCAGGTTGGTTTGGCAGGTGAGGACAGAAAATCTGTGGGTTCCAAGGGCGCCTTTGGATGCCATCTTTTCTTTCTCATCTCATCGACAGGTGATCTACATGTCAGACTGGTCACAATGCTCAATCCGTTGGGGCAAATCCATTTTGTAGAGACTCCAAAACATCTTCACTGGTTATCCAAGTCTTTTAACTCAAAATGCTGAATTTGTTGATCAGTGCCTAAAGCATTTACACTGCAAGTCTGTCAGCAGCACTTTGAGATCAAAAGGTCAATTAACTTTTAAATCTTTTCTATGAAAATGACAAAATAAATAAATAAAAAATGCAGAGTTTACCATTCTTTCACACACGTAGGTGTGCGTGTGTGCGCGGACACACACACACAAAAACTCACTCACACACACATACACACACACGCACGCACAAAACCAACCCACAAACAGACACCAAAAACATACAACAACAAAAAAAAACAAAAACAAAACAAGGGCAGTAACTCACTCCTTTATTGTAAGCAGTGCGGGCAGCTTCGTTATCTCCTTGCTGTTCCTGAATCTGACCGCACATCATCCACAACTGCAACATCATCATCATCACAGTCACCAACCACCATCTTTACTTTCACCATCTTGCACAAGTTATTAGCAGATTGTTTTCCTTTGTGGATGCTGAAACATAGATTAAAAAAAGAAAAAGAAGGGTACCAATAACAGTGCTGTGGAACTGTTACAGTTCAATCAGTTAAAGGCAGCAAAGAAGAGCAGAAAACCAACCTCACTTTCCGCTCACTTTCATATGAGGTGCTGGTGTTCTCTTGTTTGTTTTTACACATATTAAAATAAAACAGAGAGACAGAGAGAGAGAGAGAGAGAGAGAGAGACAGAGAGTGAGAGAGAGAGACAAACACATACACAGATATACACAACAACTTACAGGCAAAGTCAGACAATCAACCAAATGCCCATCTAATGGACAGAGGGACTTAGAAGGGACCAGGCTACATGCCAAACCTTGGGGAAGTTTGGTAAGCGTTTGACAGCCCCCTCAACCAGACAGAGACCAATCACAGACACACAACTACACACGACCAGGACAGACCGACGGACAGACCAATGGACCCAGGGACCCAGAAGGGACCAGGTTGCAGGCAGTACCTTGGGGAAGTCTGGGTAGTGTTTCACCGCCTCCTCCAGCAGACAGACCAATCACAGACATACAACTACACAAGACCAGGACAGACTGATGGACAGACCAGGGACCCAGGGACCCAGAAGGGACCAGGTTGCAGGCAGTACCTTGGGGAAGTCTGGGTAGTGTTTCACCGCCTCCTCCAGCAGACGCAGCGCGCTGGACACCTCTCCCAGGCACCACTCCAGCTTCACCGACTTCATGAACACCTTCAATTTGAAAATGAATAAACAAATAAAAATACAAATAAAAACAAAGAAAATAAAACATACTCCACAGACTTCATGAACACCTTCAATATGAAAATGAATTGATAAATAGATAAAAATATGAATAAAAAGAAAGAAAATAAAATATACTCCGCAGACTTCAAGAACACCTTGAAAAAAAAAAAAAAGAAAGAAGTTAAAAAGAAAAAAATATGCTCCACAGACTTCAAGCAAATGAGGTTCCCTCTCCCTTTCACCACCCCCCCCCCCCCCCCCAACTCCCCATCCCCCGAGTCATCTTAAACTTGACAGATCATCAAACAAACAACAACAAAAACGATCGATCTGAATTTCAGAGACCTTTCACGCCCTGCTCTTGAGGTGATCTCGGTTCTGATCTGTCTGTGGTGAGTTCCTGTGGAAGTCTCAGCATCGGCAAGTTCATGAACCTAACACAGGGCAGGACGTGATAGTGCTGGGTCCTGGACAAGAACAAGGACACTCACTCCTGTTGAATCCACACCCGAAACAATGACGTTGTCAGGAGAAGACTTGACAGTTGGTGTCCTGCATGTACATCTATGCGCACCACTCAACACCATGAACATGGCTCAGAAGCCTTTGCCGTCTCTTCTCTAGTGTGTACTGTCTCATGACCACCTGATGACACTGACAGCACCATGTGGATCACTGGATCATGACCACCTGATGACACTGACAGCACCGTGAGGATCACTGGATCATGACCACCTGATGACACTGACAGCACCGTGTGGATCACTGGATCATGACCACCTGATGACACTGACAGCACCGTGTGGATCACTGGATCATGACCACCTGATGACACTGACAGCACCGTGTGGACCACTGGATCATGACCACCTGATGACACTGACAGCGCCATGAGGATCACTGGATCATGACCACCTGATGACACTGACAGCACCGTGTGGATCACTGGATCATGACCACCTGATCACTGAATCATGACCACCTGATGATACTGACAGCATCGTGTGGATCACTGAAGCTGTGTCCAAGTGCAGCCAGGATGTAAAGCGTTGCAGTTGTGTCAAAGATTCCAAAGGATCACTGAAGCTGTGTCCAAGTGCAGCCAGGATGTAAAGCGTTGCAGTTGTGTAAAAGACTCCAAAGGATCACTGAAGCTGAGTCCAAGTGCAGCCAGGATGTAAAGCGTTGCAGCTGTGTAAAAGACTCCAAAGGATCACTGAAGCCGAGTCCAAGTGCAGCCAGGATGTAAAGTGTTGCAGTTGTGTAAAAGACTCCAAAGGATCACTGAAGCTGTGTCCAAGTGCAGCCAGGATGTAAAGCGTTGCAGTTGTGTAAAAGATTCCAAAGGATCACTGAAGCTGTGTCCAAGTGCAGCCAGGATGTAAAGCGTTGCAGCTGTGTAAAAGATTCCAAAGGATCACTGAAGCTGTGTCCAAGTGCAGCCAGGATGTAAAGCGTTGCAGCTGTGTAAAAGACTGCAAAGGATCACTGAAGCTGTGTCCAAGTGCAGCCAGGATGTAAAGCGTTGCAGCTGTGTAAAAGACTCCAAACTAAAGACAGGTGGGAAAAGAAGATGACACACAGGCACACTCACTCACTCACACAGAAGGGCAGGGAACAACCAGAAGAGCACTCTGGACTCACACAGAAGGGCAGGGAACAACCAGAAGAGCACTCAGGACTCACACAGAAGGGCAGGGAACAACCAGAAAAGCACTCAGGACTCACACAGAAGGGCAGGGAACAACCAGAAGAGCACTCAGGACTCACACAGAAGGGCAGGGAACAACCAGAAGAGCACTCAGGAGAGTGCAGACCTCTGCCATGGTCGACCACATCCTGGATCTGCCTTTGAAAACAAATCCTGATAGGAACCAGGGATATGCACCAACACGTCGCGGGTTTGTCCATGGAGCACACGCCCTCTTCCCACTAAGCTTCATTACAGCTGGTTCTGTAGTTCTTGCATAAGCTTGCTGCACTGATCCTGGATCTGCACCAAAATTCAATGGTGCTTCTTGACTGCTTGACATGGACTGCTCCCTGTGGATTGACGTTTCTTGGGCTGTGGCGGGCCGAGCAAGGCGGTGGCCATGTGTGCGTGTGCACACACATGCGTGTGTGTGTGTTGTGTGTGTGTGTGTGTGTGTGTGTGTGTGTGTGTGTGTGTGTGTGTGTGGTGTGTGTGTGGTGTGTTGTGTGTGTATGTGTGTGTGTGTGTGTGTGGTGTGTGTGTGTGGTAAGTGTGTGTGTGTGTGTGTGTGTGTGTGTGTGTGTGTGTGTGTGTGGTGGTGTGTGTGGTGTGTGGTGTGTGTGTTGTGTGTGTGTGTGTGTGTGTGTGGGTGTGTAAGTGGTGTGTGTGTGTGTGTGTGTGGTGTGTAAGTGTGTGTGTGTGTGTGTGTGTGTGTGTGTAAGTGCGTGTGTGTGTGTGTGTGTATGTGTGTGTGGTAAGTGTGTGTGTATGTGTGTGATGTGTGTAGTGTGTGTGTGTGTAAGTGGTGTGTGTGTGTGTGTAAATGTGTGTGTGTGTAAGTGTGTGTGTAAGTAAATGTGTGTAATGTGTGTGTGTGTGTGTGTGTAAGTGTGTGTGTGTGTGTGTGTGTGTGTGTGTGTGTGTGTGTAAGTTGTGTGGTTAATGTGTGTGTGTGTGTGTTTCGGAACAGCAGCGTGGGTACAATGCTACTTAAGTGAATTTCATTAACCTTGGTTGTAGTGGTTTCTATGCCATCTTTTGACAGACACTACAAACAGACAAGCGCAGGTGGAAACACAATTTCCTTGACCATGGCAGTAACTCTACACACACACACACGCACACACACACAACACACACACATACACACACACACACACACACAAATGATTCATCACAATACAGTGACCACCTACCCTGGCAGTCGGAGCAGAGTTACGGGCCTTGTGCAGCAGTCGACGGGCTCGCTCAAACTCGTTGTTCTCACTCTCCAGCTTGACGGCAGCCAACCAGATCTCCTCGCTGTTGGGGTTGGCTTGAAAGGCCAAGGCCAGGATACTGCGAGCTGACGGCACGTCCCCCTGCGACACCGGCATACCATGGAAAGAGTTTATGATTCCAGTTTTTATATGGCGGTGTTTTTTTGTTTTGTTTTTCTGCTTCCAGAGGGTCCTCGATTATTTTTCTTTCAACTGGAGATCAATCCTTGTGAAGACATGGTGTAAAACACTGTAATTTTGATGGAGCTATCTAGAACCTTATCACACTCCTCTCTCACAGCCTGCTCCATCCTCTTACCCTGAACAGCCTCAGAACAGTGAACACTTGTCTTTCACTTTCCAGACACTACACGTTTCACCTTTTCAAAATCATGTCAAGCACACTTAGAACCAGGCAGAAGAACCCCCATCCCTACCCTTCCCCCCCTTTCCTCTGTCCCCAAGCCCCAAAGGGAAGAGAGCACTCACAGCCAGCCATTTGGATTTGGCCCCCATCAGCCACAGCACCTCCGCCTTGGGACAGTGAGCCACCGCTCTCTGCAGCAGAGCTTCCAGAGATTCCCTGAAACATGCCAATTAGCCTTCATGTAACACGCTACATAGCCTTTACATAACACATCACGTAGCCTTTACATAACACATCACATAGCCTTTACATAACACATCACATAGCCTTTACATATAACACATCACGTAGCCTTTACATAACATCATGTAACCTTTACATAACACATCACATAGCCTTTACATAACACATCACATAGCCTTTACATAACACATCACATTGCCTTTACATAACATCATGTAGTCTTTACATAACACATCACGTAGCCTTTACATAGCACATCACATAGCCTTTACATAACACATCACATTGCCTTTGCATAACATCATGTAGCCTTTACATAACATCATGTAGCCTTTACATAACACATCACATAGCCTTTACATAACACATCACGTAGCCTTTACATAACACATCACATAGCCTTTGCAACACACCACATAGCCTTTGTAACACCACCACATAGCCTTTGTAACACCACCACATAGCCTTTGCAACACACCACATAGCCTTTGTAACACCACCACACAGCTTTGTAACCACATAGCCTTTGTAACACCAGCACATAGCCTTTGTAACACACAACATAAACTTTGTATCACACCACACAGCCTTTGTAACACACCACATAGCCTTTGTAACACCACCACATAGCCTTTGCAACACACCACATAGCCTTGGTAACACATCACATAGCCTTTTGTAACACCACCACATAGCCTTTGTAACACCACATAGCCTTTTGTAACACCACCACATAGCCTTTGTAACACCACCACACAGCTTTGTAACCACATAGCCTTTTGTAACTCCAGCACATAGCCTTTGTAACACACAACATAAACTTTGTAACACACCACATAGCCTTTGTAACACCATCACATAGCCTTTGTAACACACAACATAACCTTCGTAACACACCACATAGCCTTGGTAACACCACCACTCTCAGTGGTAAAGCTTCTTAAGATTCCCTGCACATAGAACAAAGCCTGTGTAACACATTAATTGTCTGTGGTGAAGTTTCCAGAAAGACCCTGGGACACTCTATTGAGCCTCTATAACACTACCCCTTGCGGTGGTAAAACTTCCAGAGATTTCCTGAAAAACACACTACTTTGCACTTGTAACATCAATGCTCTCAGTGGCAAAGCTTCCAGAGATTTCCTGAAAAACATGCTACTTTGCATTTGTAACATCAATGCTCTCGGTGGTAAAACTTCCAGAGATTTCCTGAAAAACACACTACTTTGCACTTGTAACATCAATGCTCTCTGTGGTAAAACTTCCAGAGATTTCCTGAAAAACACACTACTTTGCATTTGTAACATCAATGCTCTTGGTGGCAAAGCTTCCAGAGATTTCCTGAAAAACACACTATTTTGCATTTGTAACATCAATGCTCTCGGCAGCAAAACTTCCAGAGATTTCCTGAAAAACACACTACTTTGCACTTGTAACATCAATGCTCTCGGTGGCAAAGCTTCCAGAGATTCCCCCGTAACACTAACTTAGTCTTTGTAACTCTCCCACTCTCTGTGGTAAAACCAACCTCCAGATATTCATGTGTGTAGACATCTTACGAATTTTTGCCAAAGCAGGGGATCGGGGGGTAGGTTGGGGGTGGGTGGGGGTGGGGTGGGAATGGAGGGGGGGGGTTGGTGACAGACTTCACACGGGTTGACAGTAGTGGGAAACTTTATCTTACAACACCTATTGTGAAAAAAGAAAAAAAAAAGGTTTCTCCCCATACAGTTTACTTCCAAAATTGATTCATCAGCATGCTCTTGCACAAATTCCGGCTCTCTCAACATTTTTTTTCTGCTATTTCTGAGCCTGTGGTCCCTGCTGCTGTTCCAATGTCATCCTGACACAAGTTCGTGCCTGAGCTAGAGTGAGTTGTCGCTCTTTGGTCATAGCGCACAAACACAATGGTTACACACCGCAAACGCAACTAACACTCAAGAACTTTGTCTCAAGAAATTTTTTTTGACTGTTTTTTTTTTCTTTTATATTTTGTTGTATTCATCACATATTAGTCAAACATGTACAAAATACAGCAAATATGGATAAACACGTCCACCACTGTCTGAGTTCAGCTCTGGCTTCCTACCAATTTGATGATGCAGTACACATTAAGAGTAACCAGCTTACGGCTCCAACACCTCACCTGTCAGTGCAGACATAACAAGTAACTTAAACAATAGAAAGGCAGAGTTAGTTACCTTGAGCCATGGTTTTTTTCGAAGTGGGCGGCTCGCAGCCAGATACTTTTCTTGCTGGGAAATACTGTGAGAGCGTAGGCATACACCGCTCGGGCACACTCGTATGCACCATGCACTGCACACTACCATACACACACACACAGAATGCAACATCAACTGGAAAAATGCTTGTGAGCATTCTCTGTGTACACACATACACAAAACGAAAGGCACCTAAAAATATATGTTCCCAATTTGTGCAGAAGTGCATGCACTGTTTATGTAAAACTAGAAAAGACAACTCAACATTCATACATAACCTATGAACCACCATGTCCAAACACACACAAAACCTACATCACAACTAACTGTATGGTAAACTCAAATCACAGGTACCATAGCATTCACTTATGTTTTCAAATATGATTCACTTACATTTTTGAATATGCATGGGTAAATATCTGCATATGAAAATATAAGGGACCTCAGGGCAGCGCGGAACTATCTGCCCTTTAATCCACCTCCACATCAGTGGCCCCCCTTGCTCTACTACCAAACTGCTACCTTTATTAGAACACTAAAGAATACAATAAGATTGGTGAGTAAATTTTGATTTCTTTCAAACTCCTATAAGAAAGTCACTTTGTGTGTGAAAAATAGATTGTCCACCAATGGAAGTAACGGAGTGGAAAGAGCACACCCTGTGCACTTTCAGTGAATGGGTCAAATATGAAATGCCAACATCTTTATCTGTGGAACATTGTGATATTCCATGAAAACATACCATTTCATACAATTCATCAGTTTGTAAACAGACACTCTATACTGTTTACATTCCATGAAAAATCTATAATACCCTTGCTAAGTAGACTGTGCGTAAGCTCTTAGACTGGATATGAACCTGTCAGTCTAAACAAAAATTCAATGAGTTCATTCATGGTTAAAATCATGAGACTGTAGATGCTTGCATTTTAGTTGATAACACTTTACTGAATAAATAAATTTCAGCATAATCTAGGGTGTTTTATTAACTTTATTACTGGTACCTCTTTCTTTAAAAAAAAAAAATCTATTTCTGTCTCTTTCTCTGTCTCTTTATGTGTTTGTTGCGTGTGTGCTTTTGTACATTTTTTGCACTTATAAAGTGTGACCCCTAAATATTTTTGTGACTGCGTGAAAATTTGGAAATGAGTTTTTCGTGCCATCTGACCCCCTAGTTTTTAAAAAATAATTATCACTGCACACACACACACACACACACACACACACACACACTCACAGCTTCAGCATCCTCCATCCAGGTATGTTTCTTGTCCTCTTCCTCCACCCCTACACTGATGACCGCTCGGCTGAAAAACACAATGCACACGTCAGTGCAATCATCAATAACAAGGTGAGGGAGCGAGTATGAGTGTGTGTGTGTGTGCGCGCACGTGTGTGTGTGTGTGTATGCATGTGTGTTTGTGTGTGAGAGAGAGAGAAGCGCTTGAGGTTATAACTGTACCTGAGTGTGGAGAGAAATGAGTTGGGAGGGCAGGGGGCATGTCTGACTGTAATGGAGCAAATATGTATCATTTAATTATTGTGAAACGCTCTGGAGGGCCCAAAAGCACTAAAAATACATTCTACTATAACTGTTATCAAATGAAAACTCATTCAATAGAAAAGAACAGACAAAAAAGACCCTGAGAGACAGAAACAAGCACAGACCTCAACGCACACAAAACTGTGCAAGAGGGAATCCTGCTTTCACTTGTGCACAGAATGGCTGAAGTGTGTGGCTTGCATCTTTCTCCTTGGACACAGTTTTCCTTAAAATCATCATCATGGTTTATTTTTATTTCATTTATGTTATATTTGTAAGCCTGTATACATCTTCCACATTTATGAATCCATATACGGAATCCTTGGATGTCTAGAAATGACAAGGACATTCCTAACAAGAACATTAACCCCTTAAATGTCTTGGAATGATAAACTCATTTGTGTCTTGAATAATGTGTATGATTGCATACAGAACTGAAGATCAAGCGCCTCATAAATGACTGTCAGTATCATCTTTACCACCCACATTGAGAAGTTACTTCTTCCCTCTTCTCCAAGATGCATAACCTCCTCAGTCGAAAATGTTTCAGTCAAGGGAGGCAAGTCACGTTAAGGGCACATATGAGGATGACTTGGTTCTTCTAAAATCTTAACTAGCATCCTAGCTAATGAGGGTGCATTCACACCGTGAAAAATAATAGCAATTGTCTATTCCGTTAAATACTTGTAACTGCTACTTTCAGTGGGAAAATCGCTATGATTATGGTGGCCAATACTGTCCTGATGTGCCAAGAGACGAGGCAGGCAGCGGCGCTCAGACTCACATGATGGCCTGACAGGTGCTGAGACTGCCGGAGCGCTCACAGTCCTCCGCATCCTTGATCCACAGCTCACGGTTGATTTCCACCATGTTCGCCCGCAGCGAGTTCAGCGCTTGAATGGCAACAAAAAACACACACACACACACACACACTGAGAACTTGGGAGTGTGATCCACAGCTCACGGTTGATTTCCACCATGTTCGCTCGCAGCGAGTTCAGCGCTTGAATGGCAACAAAAAAACACACACACACTGAGAACTTGGAGTGTGATCCACAGCTCACGGTTGATTTCCACCATGTTCGCCCGCAGCGAGTTCAGCGCTTGAATGGCAACAAAAAAACACACACACTGAGAACTTCGAGTGTGATCCACAGCTCACGGTTGATTTCCACCATGTTCGCCCGCAGCGAGTTCAGCGCTTGAATGGCAACAAAAAAACACACACACACACTGAGAACTCGGAGTCTGGGAGAATGCATGAGAGTGTGTTGTATGTTTGGTGATCACACATCATAATACATGTATGTATAAATGAATGTGTGTGCAGAAACTTCATCAATTCTTGCAGGTTCAAGGCAAAAGGCTCCATTATCATCATCTTTCTAAGAACTGCAGTGCAAAAGGTTTGCTTCTCAAAAGCAACTCCTATGATCCAAGTGTGTGTGTGGTATCAAACTGAGACGAACATTCGCTATGACCTGTTGTGCTAGAAGAGTACTTGCAAGGTCAAATTTGGTCAAACACAACTACGATCCACATGAGTACTTTGTCATAACACACTACCATATCATGGTACTCATGTGACTGTGTCCAGGTCTCATAAAGGCATCTTAGAAATACTTAGCTTAAAGATTCTCTCTCTTTCACACACACACACACACACACACACACACACAAATTCACACATAAATGCACACACACACATACACACACTCTCTGTCTCACACACACACACACACACACACAAACACACACCCACATCCACACAGAGAAGTAGTCAGCACCTCTGTCGATGATCTTCTCCACCATGGTGATGTTGCCCTGAGCCTCCTCCAGCTTGGCGGCGGTGATCCAGATCTGGCGGTCGGTGGGAATGTTCTCACGGGCCTTGTTCAGCACCTTGCGGGCGTTCTCATAGCTCTCCAGCCTTGCCAGGGCCAGCCACAGCTGAGCAGATTCAGTGCACACACACACACACACACACACACACACACACACATACACACATCACACACAACACACACACATACACACCACACACACACACACACACACCACACACACACACACACATACACACACACACACACACATACACACACACACACACACATACACACACCACAAACACCACCACATACACACACACACACACACACACACCACACATACACACACACACAGACACACACACACATACATACACACACACACACACACACACAACACACACACACACACACACACACCACACATACACACACAAATATCAAAAAGATCAACCAACCACACTGCAACACAACCCTTTACCATGTCTTGTTAAGAACACTATCAGAAGTGGAGGAGTAAAACAGTACATAAAACAAAGTACATTTTAGAAAGACAAAAAAATGTGGAAGAGGGTTTGTTCATTTGTCTGGTGGTGCAGTAGTTCTGTTTATGCTCTTTATTCTGGTTTGTTTTTTTCTCATTTTTGCATTTTTCAGAAATCCTCAAATTCTTGGCTGAAAGAGAAAACCCTGGAGACTGGAATGAGTGAGTGAGGTCTTTAATTCAGAGTCTGTTCACACTTGATGATGAGGGAGGTCTTTAATTTAGAGTCTGTTCACACTTGGTGATGAGTGAGGTCTTTAATTTTACAGTCTGTTCACACTTGGTGATGAGTGAGGTCTTTAATTAGAGTCTGTTCACACTTGATGAGGAGGTCTTTAACTTAGAGTCTGTTCACACTTGGTGATGAGTGAGGGAGGTCTGTAATTTAGGTCTGTTCACACTTGGTGATGAGTGAGGGAGGTCTGTAACTTAGAGTCTGTTCACACTTGGATGATGTGAGGAGTCTGTAATTACAGTCTGTTCACACTTGGTGATGAGTGAGGGAGGTCTGTAATTTAAGTCTGTTCACACTTGGTGATGAGTGAGGGAGGTCTGTAATTAGAGTCTGTTCACACTTTGATGAGTGAGGTCTGTAATTTAGAGTCTGTTCACACTTGATGAGTGAGGTCTGTAACTTAGAGTCTGTTCACACTTGGTGATGATGAGTGAGGTCTTAATTTAGAGTCTGTTCACACTTGGTGATGAGTGAGGGAGGTCTGTAACTTAGAGTCTGTTCACACTTGATGATGAGTGAGTGGAGGTCTTAATTTAGAGTCTGTTCACACTTGATGAGTGAGGTCTGTAACTTAGAGTCTGTTCACACTTGTGATGAGTGAGTGAGGTCTGTAATTTAGAGTCTGTTCACACTTGTGATGAGTGAGGTCTGTAACTTAGAGTCTGTTCACACTTGGTGATGAGTGAGTGGAGGTCTGTAATTACAGTCTGTTCACACTTGGTGATGAGTGAGGTCTGTAATTTCAAGTCTGTTCACACTTGGTGATGAGTGAGTGAGGTCTTTAATTCAAGTCTGTTCACACTTGGTGATGAGTGAGGAGGTCTTAATTCACAGTCTGTTCACACTTGGTGATGAGTGAGGAGGTCTGTAATTCACAGTCTGTTCACACTTGGTGATGAGTGAGTGAGGTCTTTAATTCAGAGTCTGTTCACACTTGGTGATGAGTGAGGGAGGTCTGTAATTTAGAGTCTGTTCACACTTGGTGATGATGAGTGAGGTCTTTAATTCAGAGTCTGTTCACACTTGGTGATGAGTGAGGGAGGTCTTTAATTTAGTGTCTGTTCACACTTGATGAGTGAGTGAGGTCTTTAATTTAGAGTCTGTTCACACTTGGTGATGAGTGAGGGAGGTCTTAATTTAGTGTCTGTTCACACTTATGATGAGTGAGGTCTTTAATTGAGTCTGTTCACACTTGGTGATGTGAGGGAGGTCTGTAATTTAGAGTCTGTTCACACTTGGTGATGAGTGAGGGAGGTCTGTAATTTACAGTCTGTTCACACTTGGTGATGAGTGAGGTCTTTAATTAGAGTCTGTTCACACTTGGTGATGAGTGAGGGAGGTCTGTAATTTACAGTCTGTTCAACTTGGTGATGAGTGAGGGAGGTCTGTAATTTAAGTCTGTTCACACTGGTGATGAGTGAGTGAGGTCTGTAATTTAGAGTCTGTTCACACTGGTGATGAGGAGGTCTTAATTCAGTCTGTTCAGACTTGGTGATGAGTGAGGGAGGTCTGTAATTTAAGTCTGTTCACACTTGGTGATGAGTGAGGAGTCTGTAATTTAGAGTCTGTTCACATTGTGATGAGTGAGGTCTTTAAGTGTTCAGTCTTATCAGACTGTACTGTGATGAGTGAGGGAGGTCTGTAATTTAGAGTCTGTTCACACCTTGGTGATGAGTGAGGGAGGTCTGTAATTAGAGTCTGTTCACACTTGGTGATGAGTGAGGGAGGTCTGTAACTTAGAGTCTGTTCACACTTGGTGATGAGTGAGGGAGGTCTGTAACTTAGAGTCTGTTCACACTTGGTGATGAGTGAGGGAGGTCTGTAATTAGAGTCTGTTCACACTTGGTGATGAGTGAGGAGGTCTGTAATTTAGAGTCTGTTCACACTTGGTGATGAGTGAGGGAGGTCTGTAATTTAGAGTCTGTTCACATTGGTGATGAGTGAGGGAGGTCTGTAATTAGAGTCTGTTCACACTTGGTGATGAGTGAGGGAGGTCTGTAATTAGAGTCTGTTCACATTGGTGATGAGTGAGGAGGTCTGTAATTAGAGTCTGTTCACAGTTGGTGATGTGTGAGGAGTAGGTCTGTAATTAGAGTCTGTTCACACTTGGTGATGAGTGAGTGAGGAGGTCTGTAATTAGAGTCTGTTCACATTTGGTGATGAGTGAGGAGGTCTGTAACTTAGAGTCTGTTCACACTTGGTGATGAGTGAGGGAGGTCTGTAACTTAGAGTCTGTTCACACTTGTGATATGAGTCTGTAACTTAGAGTCTGTTCACATTTGGTGATGAGTGAGTGGAGGTCTGTAACTTAGAGTCTGTTCACATTTGGTGTGATGATGAGTGAGGTGAAGGTCTGTTAACTTAGAGGTCTGTTCACACTTGGTGATGAGTGAGGAGTCTGTATTAGGTCTGTTCACACTTGATGATGAGTGACTGAGGTCTTTAACTTAGTGTCTGTTCACACTTGGTGATACTATACTTACAAAAAAAAAAAAAAAGGAACAGGGAGAAGCAGAGCATTTATAAAAATCTATTAATTTGATGCATGAAAGCACTTTTGCTATTTGCACGATTTCTGGTTTGTGGGTTATTGTTTTGATAGAATCATGTATAGTCACATCCACGTTCGATTCTTTATATACTGAAGTTAATTCTGAACAATGAAAAAGGATATTACATTTCTCCCTTAAGCGAAAGCATTTGCGAGAACAACAAAATCAGCAACAATAATCAATCGATTGCGAGAAAAAGTAAAAAAATACTTAGCTGCTTGGAGTGCACCAGGCTAGCAGGGAATATGGCTGCCAAGAAAAGAGGAACGATCTGAGCATGCACAAGGCATGATGCCCCTTCCAGGTTCTTGTCCATACGGACTTTATTGTGCACGAGGCAGGGATAGCAAACTGCTGTCGCTTATTGCATTAGTGAGCCACGGTATGTATGTGTAATTAAAAGAATATGGTCCACTGACAGAAGGACTGAACAACTGCATGCTACATTTTGGGAAACTTTCTTTTTTGTCTTGTCCCAACTTCATTTCGTCTGCGCCACCTCAGTGGCAGTGCACCCATGCCGCTCATTCCGACACCCCGTCCAAAGCCACAGCCCGGTCGGCCCTGCCGCAGCCCCGGCATCAGCAATCCACAGGGAGCAGTTAATGTCAAGTCATCATGAGGCAACCTACCGAAGGAGACACTGCACTGCCGCCGAGTCACTTCGGTGGTGTTCAGTGGCGCCTGTTCTGATCCAACATACGCAGGACACCACCTACTAATCCCCCTACTGACGACAATAATTGCTTAGTCGCAGAGCCGGCATGAGTGAGCTCTCCCTCCGGAGGGCGCCACCACATCTGTCCAATGACAGCCCCCATAGGCTAGCCGATACCAGTGACTCTGACGGAACGAACCAAGGCCACAGACATGGAGAGGATATCAAAACTGAGGTCACCATGAGAGCAGGGCATGAAGGGCTGCAGAATCTGAGAATTTTTTCTTATGCTGATCGATGAGAGTGGGGATGATGAAGATGATGCTACGGATTTCCATTTCGGTCTGAGACTGCATGACAGGGCTGTACTCTGCGCTTCCTTTCATAATATATCCCGGCATCAACCTGGTCTGAGAGATACAGACACCTGTAGTGTTGGTCAGGAAATTTGAGCAACACTCTCAGAGATGCATCCATTAAGTGGATGAAATCGACTGTGCGGTCCCACACTTACCAACTGAGCCTATGACAAACTCAACTCTGGGTAGGAACCGGTTGGGGCAGTAAAATCCGACATGACTCTGATGGGAATTGACCCCACAACCTCCTAGCCGGAGTCCGCGACGCTAACCACTTCGCCACGGCAGCTGGTCATTTTGGGAAAATTTGGTTTTCCATGAATTCAGTCGAAGCTTATATACTACAAACATGACAAATATCATGGACATGGTAAGACCTCATACTTCTCTGGAAGGTGTTCACTGTTCAGGTGTTTTTCTAATAACGACCGAATTTCTTGAACATCAAGACTGGAACAAGGGACCAGAGACTTTGTGGCTTTGCATGTGAGTGTGTTAGCTGCTAAGCCCACATTACCTCCACGCTGGTGGGGCAGCACTCCACAGCACGACTCAGCATGATGCGAGCGTCCTCCTCGTCCTCCAGCTCCACGGCCGCCTTCCACAGTCGTACAGAGTTGGGGATGTGCTCCAAGGCTGTGAGACAGACAACAGGTGACCCAGAGTTTACCTATGTGGGGGTCTGGGGAGTTATTTGACATGCCTAGTCCTAAACTGATGGTATAGGGTTGCCTGTTTATCTGTTCTTTTGCTCTATTCACATGTGCCTACCCCTGATCTGATAGTATATCACTGACTGTTTTTTTTTTTCCCCTTTTTTCTTTCTCAGACTCACCCCTACACAGACAGTATATGACTGACTGTTACTTTATAAGAGTTCTTTTTTTTTTTTTCAAGACTTGACAACCCTTGAACAGACATTACATGAATGTTGATGTGGATTTTCTTTTCTTCAGCCCATGAACTCACAATACATGACTCACTGTTTGTTTTTTTTTTTCTCCTCTAGACTTGCCTAGACTTGAACCAAGGCATGCTTCACCCAGCTGATGGGAATAATTCAATATTGGGGGGGGGGGGGGGGAGAGAGAGAGAGAGAGAGAGAGTGAGAGAGAAAGAGAGAGAGATTTATCTGTGTTTTAAAGTTAAAAAAAAGTATTCTGATCGATATATCCAGAGCAAATCATAATTATTTTTCAAAGTACGGCCAAGGTAAAAAACAAAACAAAACTGATCTTTGCTGATGTAGTGCAAAGATGCAGCTGCAGAGGACAGACAGAGACCTAGAGACAGACAGACAGAAATATCTATTTTTGATAGACTATTAAATGTCAGTCTTTGGCTATACAGACAGCAGCAACATACACTTACAGATCTAATGCCACACCATCCCTATTTTTGATAGACTATTAAATGTCAATCTTTGGCTATATAGACAGCAGCAACGTAGACTTACAGATCTAATGCCACACCATCCCTATTTTTGACAGACTATTAAATGTCAATCTTTGGCTATACAGACAGCAGCAACATAGACTTACAGATCTAATGCCACACCATCCCTATTTTTGATAGACTATTAAATGTCAATCTTTGGCTATACAGACAGCAGCAACGTAGACTTACAGATCTAATGCCACACCATCCCTTCCTCCACCCTACCCTCCACAACAAAGTATTTTTTCTCATACTTTTTTTTCTTTTCTTTCTGTTTTTTTTTGTAGTTGTTTCATCTTCCGTTCCACCTCAGTGGCACTGCACCCATGCCGACCCCTTTCTCTCACACTCACCTGCCCAAACAAATGCCTTGTTCCCACTTGGCATGAAACATTGCCACATTATCAGGTTCCCCCCAAAACGAACTTGGGATAGCAGGGAGCTAACCTTGCCTACATACCCAGATAAGCAGCAAGAGTGATCACCCTTATTTAAACTAGCTCAATTTCTCTTTTTCTGTAGTGGAGAATACAGTTCTTTCTGTAGTGGAGAATACAGCTCTCTCTTCTCTCTGACTTCGTACGCAATGGATTCCCTCAAACAGTTGTTTAAGCTTGCTGTTGCTTCTGAAGGAAAAGCAACCATTTTCCCCTGCTCTCAAAGAGGAATTTAGCTGATAATTCCCCAAAATTACATTCTGTTGCCATTTCTTAAACGGTCAGCTCCATCATCGTTTGCCTTGGCTCGCCTTCAAGTCCACATCTGATATCCTGTTACTTCTTCTTTCATTCGTGTCTGCTCTTTGTGCTTTAAATAGTGCTTTTGTTCTGCTACACACGAAAACTACGTACTGGATGTTCCCCTTTTTGTTATAACTGGTGTGACACAGCAGTCATTACGAGAGTTTGATATAAAGTCAAATTTCAGTCCTCCACGTTCAAATTATCATCTACACCACTGACCGTATGGTCTCCTCCATGTCATTTTTGGAGCTGTCCTCCCTCTCCCTCTGGTCTGTTCTCAAAAAGAGGGCAACTGCCGAAGACGATCTACAGAAAAGTTTTTCTCGCCTAGGACTTCACTTCAGCTGCTTGCGTGGGTCTTTTGGCCTCAATATGTCAATCCTGAACCGAGTTTTAAATGGGGCATTTCAACTAAGCCCCTCCTCTTCCTGCAGCAGCCGTATGTACTGCCTCTAGAGAGAGCTGCAATATTTTCTGTCTTTTTTTTTTTGCACATTGTATCATGTGTTACTGACACCAACAATAAGCGACAGCAATTAAAGCCAATATATTTTAGCATGACTGTGGAGGTTTTACCGACCAAAATGCCGCTCAATCAACAACGATCACTTTGACAATAGTTTATCTATCCAAGTGTGACTAAAATCATTTAAAAATCATACAACAATGACCTCCATGACACATATGTGGTGAATCAGTGTGAATGAGCAGAAATTTACATCATACATAAGTGATTATAATGGTCAGTATAAGTGATTATAAATGGTCAGCAACAAACATCAGCAACATTCTGAGAGACAAATGGACACTGAACTACATCCATTATGTAATTCTTAGACAACATTTGGTGCCAGTTAACCTTGCACAGTTGCAGGTTTTCCGGGGAGCAATTTCCATTTAAAACAGTACCCCAGTTTGTCTAATGCATTGGTTTTCAAGGGAACTTTTTGCCCAAAATAATTTGGTAGTTTACAGGTTAAAGAAGTGTGTTTAGAAAAGAAAAAAAAAGAAAAAAAGAAAAAAAAAAGAATAAAATGACCACGAAGTGCCATGACACTCCATTCCATGACAAATGATCAGAAATGAAGGCTGAAACTTGTAAAAATCTTACGTCCAGATGCAGATAAGCTCTCACCTTTCCTGAACACTCGCTTCTGAGCCTTGAGCTCCCCCTCCAGGTGTGCGGCCTTGATCCAGATCCTGACCGACTGGGGCAGGTGTCGCACGGCCTGAGCCACCACGGCCTTGGCCTGGTCCCCTGGCTGACCACCACACCAAAGTCACATGATCAGGGACAGGTCTTTCCTCAAGAGTGGCCTTTTAATCACTATAAAGCCACTGACTCGTCACTCTCACTCACCGCTTCCTTCTTCCTAAGTCCAAACTCAGATAATATTAATGTTATGCTTCCCATATACTAATACAGCTAAATCAGTTTTGGTATTCAGCTGTACTATTGGCTTGCTTGTACACCTGATCTTCATTCAGTCAAGTTCAGTGTCTTTGTCAGAGGGCAGCAATGCCCCATCATTTCAGTGCAGTTTGTTTCAATTTGGTTTGCTTGCAGCTTCCTCCTCCTGCCCTCAATGGTCCTAAACCCCTTCCCTCCCTTTTCCTCAGAGTACTGACACACACTGCCCTCAATGGTCCTAAACCCCTTCCCTCCCTTTTCCTCAGAGTACTGACACACACTGCCCTCAATGGTCCTAAACCCCTTCCCTCCCTTTTCCTCAGAGTACTGACACACACTGCCCTCAACGGCCCTAAACCCCTTCCCTTCCTTTTCTTCCGAGTACTGACACACACTGACCATGAGGCGAGCAGCTTCCAGCCAGACGTCCTCAGACTTTGGGCACTCCTCGCAGCCCTTCATGATGAGGTTCCTGGCAGCCTGCACTTTGCCTGTCACCTCCTCCAGACGGGCTGAGGCTATCCAGGCTGTAAGCAGACACACACACACACACACACACACACACACACACACACACACACACACCCCACAGAGGAAATTTAGATTACACTGATTAGTCAGCTCAAACAGAATACTTACAAGGGTTCTTGCCACTACAATTAAACAGTAACAAAGTAATACAGGTTTTTCTTTCTTTCTTTCTTTCTCTTTTTTTCTTACTAATATTTTTTTTCCACAAACTGCCCACATACAGGTCTCAGAGCTATGCTGTGCACACTGTTCCATCCAGCACCGAGTTCAACAGTTTGAGTGCACAGCAACACATAAAGCCATTTCATTTTTCCCCCATAATCTGAAATAAATTTAAGTTATAAGACATTGAATTTATCTATCAAACACAGACGATCATCAAAGTAGGACAGAGATCCAACACAGATGAAAACAGTAAACAGCTAAACTTGCTATGTCGACAATGGTTGCCCAACTATGCATCATTCATGTGCCCAGGTAAAGGATGTCTCTTCTGTTTAAACTGACCAATAACTCACTAAACTGAAGTGAAAGAAAAACAACAACAACAGAAGAAATACTTCTCAGCAGAAATTCATGAAATAACAAGAAAAATGCCAATCCATCAAGATCAACAAGCAGATGGCATGCTTGCTATTAACCAATCGTTAGAAAGGAAACAAACCAATGACACAGGAAGCCAAGAGACTGACCAGGAGGATGCTTGGGGTTGGTCTCGCGGACAGACTTGAGGAGGAGGCGGGCCTTCTTGACGTCATTAATGTCACCGCCATGGGATGGCAGCATGGACTGCAGGTCGGTCAGGTACCCCTTGGGGTCCACCACTGTCTGACCGCTCACCGAGTCTGACACCTGCCAAAAGGATCCAGCGTGTTTCCACAGGTCTCTTGAACATCATTCTAATAATACCAGACCTCAACACTGTAAGGAAAGCATGCCATAAATTCTGAACAGATGTCTGCAATGCGACCTTTTTTTATGTTTTAATCTAGAGTGTCTTCGAGTCTTGGCATGGTCTGTGCATCAAACTTTGCTACAACATCTTTTTGCAATCAGTAATCTACAATGCACACACACACACACACACACTCACACACACACACACACAAACACATGTGCGCACACACACACACACACACATACATATACACACACAAACTCTCCTGTCTTAGTGCTCAACCACTCTTCCTTAATTCATTTCATGAAAAGACTGAAAACAAACATATAAGCCCACGAGCATATGCCTGAACACAAATATATCCACTGTTTTATCTAAATTTAGCTATTAACTGGTAATAAGTTATATTAATAACACACACACACACACACACACACACACACACACACACACACACACACACACATACACGCACACCAAACTCACTCATACAGTCTCAGAACCTACCTGTGTCAGTTTGATGTCCATCAGAGTGTTTCTGGCTTGCCCAATCTTCTTCATGTCGATATCTGTTGCTGAGCCAATGGGTGTAATGGATCCAAATGGTGTTGTCAACCCCCCAAATTTCTGAATAAAACATGGTAGTCATACGTATACCCTACAACCATAGTCACATAAACAACAAATATTTAGAAGCACAATCCCAAACAAAGATGAGTACACGGTAGATGTGTCATTCATTTAACATACAGGTATACACACATACTAAAAGCCTACCTCTCAGATGAGTACACGGTAGATGTGTCATTCATTTAACATACAGGTATACACACATACTAAAAGCCTACCTCTCAGATGAGTATATGGTAGATGTGTCATTCATTTAACATACAGGTATACACACATACTAAAAGCCTACCTCTCAGATGAGTACACGGTAGATGTGTCATTCATTTAACATACAGGTATACACACATACTAAAAGCCTACCTCTCAGATGAGTATATGGTAGATGTGTCATTCATTTAACATACAGGTATACACACATACTAAAAGCCTACCTCTCATCCCCCTCCTCCCGACCCCTCCAACCTCCAAACACACGAAGACCATCAACAGAAAATAATTTGAACAGTTGGGCGCAGTTTCTTACAATGCATTTATTCTATAAATGAAATCCATACAGTATACAAAACAAGCCCCCCCCACCCCCCCACCTCCCTCCAAAGAGACGAGAAGCATTAAAATAATAGTCACATTTTCTTTTCAAATTCAACAGTCAACAGCATAACAAAATCCTGTAAAAAATCAAACACAAAAACAGGCAAATAATCTCCACCATACAAAAGCGGATATATATGCAAATTTTCAGGGCACAATATAAGCCTTCCAAGATATCCCCAGTAATAATAGTGACACTGTCATGATGAAACCACAAATCACTGTCAAACTCATTCTCTCTCTCTTTTTGACATTTCAATCTTTTTTTTTTCATTATCACTTTTCACCTGTTCATATTCTCTCTCTCTTTCTCTCTCTCATTCACGCTTCAATTTTCTTCCCCTCATTATCATTCTTCACCTGTTCCTGTTCGCTGACAGAAGAGTTGACGCTACCAGAGGCAGCTGCTCGGGCCAACACACTGTCCGGCACTGGAGTGAACCTGTCCACCAATCATAATAACGCTCATATGATTCCACCACACACAGCTCTCTCTCTTCACCATCTGTGATGATTTGTTACAAAACAATCTACCCTGTCTAACCTTGTTTGCTAGGAAACTAGTTTGCCTTTTTTCATCATGCACTGGAAGGATGAACATGTTCATTATAGTAGGACACGAGGGACCACCACTTTTGCAGCCCTTAAACTTTTGAAGAACCCTTTTCAGAAATGCAGAAAAATACGGTTTTTCTCATACTCAGCAGTCCAAACCAATGCCACATTCAGGACCCTTTTTAGAAATGCAGAAAAATAGTTTTTCTCCCACTTAGTGGTCCAAACCAATGCCAAATTCAGCACCCTTTGTAGAAATGCAGAAAAATACAGTGTTTCTCCTATTTAGCGGTCCAAACCAATGCCAAATTCAGGACCCTTTGTAGAAATGCAGAAAAATACAGTTCTTCTCCTACTTAGCGGTCCAAACCAATGCCACATTCCTGTCGGCTGAGAACAGGCACCACTGGTCACCACCAAACTGAGTCAGCAGCAGTGCAGCGTCTCCTCAGGTGGGTTGCCAAATGATGACATAATACTGACTGTTGCTTGAAAACTGCGATGCAGGGATGACCAATATGGGTATGGTTGTATATAGATGATATGGGTATGGTTGTATACAGGTGATATGGGTATGGTTGTATATAGGTGATATGGGTATGGTTGTACATAGGTGATATGGGTATGGTTGTATATAGGTGATATGGGTATGGTTGTACATAGGTGATATGGGTATGGTTGTACATAGGTGATATGGGTATGGTTGTATATAGGTGATATGGGTATGGTTGTATATAGGTGATATGCATATGGTTGTATGTAGGTGATATGGAATAAGCAGCGTGAGAGTAATGCTCTCAAGACGGCTCAGAAAATGGTACAGGCAAAAAGGTTTTTGATCAAGTTTCGAGGCAAATTATATATTAAAAATACCCCAAGAAATTGTTTCCCCCAAACTATTAGCTGGAACAAATGAAGAGAACTGCCATGAACCAGGACAACCATGACCAAAGGACACGCCTGGCAACAGACACTGGACATGAGGGGAACAAGTCACTCACTTTTCGGCACGTCCGATGACAACAGACATTGAACAGGAGGGGAACAAGTCACTCACTTTTCGGCACGTCCCACTCGCTGTTTCCTGTTCCTGGCATCCCCCACCTCAGGCAGATTGTTCCACTGGTCCACCGACACGTCCGCCAGATCACGCTGTGACAAACATCACTGCTGATATCAAACGTCAAACATCCTGTATGAAGACTATTCAAACAAAACCTACCTCCCAGCAAAAACCTTTTTTTTTGTTCAACCTCTCAACAATCGAAGGCTCAAAAAAACAAGAAACAAATCTTCACAACAAGCGAAGTGTTTGGGGGTGGGGTTTACTGGGATGCGTTCCTGTACTATACTGACCTCCCAGTCAAGGTTCCTCCACTTACAGAGCCAGCTGGTAAGGATTTCTGAAGGTTGCTGCAGACGGGTTCCACTATAGTAATGCAGGGCTCCCCACTCAACATGTTCCTGCATCTTGTATGCATTGGACACAGGAAAAAACATACTGACATTTTTTACTAGGGGGATCCTAGGATGCATTGAAACAGAATTCAGAGTGTCCAGGGATGCATTAAATGTCCACTAAGACACGCCCTGTATTATGTCTGTCTGCTTATCATTGTCTGCTTTTCTGTCTCCTCTGGCGAGTGAAGGAAGGAAGGAGGGAAAAAATCCCTTTCATCAAACTATTTCTTTTTAATTCAAATCTTTACTTAGTGAGTTTTCTGAATGCCTTGAATGAACCAGTCTGAAGACATAGCGTGTTGTTCATTGTGCTTATACGAAAACTGTTGACTGTTTTGGTGATAGCAAGAGATCATCTTTCCCCATGTAGGTTTGTGTTAGATAATTGTCCTCAATATGTTAAGCTGTGTGCTGCACAAAGGTCTGAAGGTTGCTGCCAGTTGCAGCTTCACAGTTTTGTTAAGTCAACAAGTTACAGTCAGACAAGAGCCACAATGAATGTTGAATTTGCAAGCAATTCTAATAATAAAACATAAAGTAGTTTCTTATTCCAATTAAATCATAAAACGTTTTCACTTCCAATTCATGTGAGCAAGAGAAGAGAGAGAGGAGAGAGAGAGAGAGAGAGAGAGAGAGGAGAGAGAGAGAAAGAGTGATGGATGAGTTATCTTGTATGGATTGGAGTGCTTTATTCTAGGAAACAAAAAACCTGAAAAAAAAAAACCCAAACAACCCCCGGCAAGCTGATACACACCTTGAGATCAGAAAACTGCTGTTGGATCTTGGGCCTCTCCTGACGGAATTTCTCAATGTCCTGTTTCAGTTTCTCTTCTCTGCGCTCCTTACGTTTCTCGTCCATGCGCTTGTCGATGGCCTCGTAGATGGCATCTGCTTCTTCGTCATCTTTGTCGTAGGGGTCCTTGCTGCAAAGACTGCCCCCATAGCCTGAGAACTGGGACAGAGAATCAGAGCATGTAAAGAAAACTTGAAGGGTTGAAAGCCTACTAATTTGAGCCCATTGAGAACTGTTAATCCCCACCCTGTCTGGCTCATCAATCCTGGCCTCCCCCCCCCCCCTCCTCCCCTGCATCTTGTCTCCTATAACCTCTCTAGCTCTCATTCCCATGTGAACCATTTTCATATGAACCATAATGTTATCACTGCAGCCCCCACCCTTTTGTCTACCCCTTTCCCCACCATTTCTATCTCTTCTGCCTGTCGATGCTGGTCCCCTTCCCACTGCCAACAAACCACCAATGTGTAGTAAATAAGATGAGCAGGAGAAATGCAGGTTAGTCTGTTTTCAACATAAAACAGTGGGGCATGTCTAGGTGTGCCCTGCCCCCTGTGGACACAGTGTGAGTCACAGTTCAGTCATCTTGTCATCATAAGCACCGAAAGGAACAGTGGCAAAGCTCTGTCTGACAATGCCGCACAGTGAAGTGCGTGCAATTTATTTGTTCATGTTGTTTTTTCAGCATGTCTTCGACTGTAAGCGGTAATCAGGAATGAAACAGCACGGTGGAAAGTTAAGTTTGTCTGAGTCAGTAAGTGATGCTGAGACAGGAACATGAGCAAAATAAAACTGAGCCTTAACAAAAACAACGAAATTTAGCTGAGCACAAAAATCTAATCCCAGAATCAGACACTATGTAAATGAAGATCAGTGACTGACCTCATCATAATTTGCATCGTTCAAGTCCTCCTCTTCCTCCTCATCCTTTGGTTTCATCTTTTTGTTGGGTGGTGCATGTCGGTCCTCTCTGTGGAAAGATTTAAGAGTTTTACAGCACACATGACAGCTCTAGCAAAGGAAATAGTTTGATTCAGGATACAATCCCCCTAGAACATTACTATGCCACCAAACGAAACAAACAAACAAATTACAAGACAAACACAACACATTTCAACCCCTTTTGTCTTATTCAGGCAAGACAAACAACACTCAAGACAATGACTACAAAGCACAGATAGTCAGTATCTCCTCAAATTGGGTGTCATTTTTGTACCCAATCTGAGGAGGTAAGTGACTGACTGTGCTTCATTTTCATTGTCTTCAGTGTTGTTTATCTCTGGAAGCAGATAGAACACAAAACATACGCAAATCACACACACACACACACACACACACATGCACACTCACATGTAAGCACCGTACACACACATACAGTGATACACAAATACTCGCACACATCTATACTGTACACAATGGAGAGAAAGCGAGAGGTGAGGGAGAGAGAGTAAGATATTTAGACAGAGAAAGACACAGACAGAGAGGGAAGGGGGGAGATGGAAGAGAGAGAGAGAGAAGGAGAGAGAGACGATTTAGACGTTTAAAAAAACTGTTCAAATTCAGTATAAACTAGCAGCAAATTTCCCACATCAAATCTACTTTACAAAACTGCCTGAAGCACATTTTCCCCCATCTACAACTTAAATCTACTCTAATCAACAGGCATGCCTTTCACCCAACCACCAAATCCAAACATTCTCCTACTTCACAATATGTACATAATCCAGACACTCTCGCACTTCACAATACACATCGCTCATCTTTCCTTTCAGACTTTCCAAAAACGAAAACACTACCAACTACTCACGGGATGTCATCCGCATCCCTGGCAGGACCAATATCTGATCGTGTGGTAAATCCAGTGGCTCTGCAAACATCCAATATAAACAGAAATTATTCTTTTATGATAAGAATCAGACAAAGCATAATATCTATTATGCCCTTGTAATTCGTGTGGTGTGTGTGTGTGTGTGTGTGTGTGTGTGTGTGTGTGTGTGTGTGTATGTGTGTGTGTGCGTGCATGCGTGCGCATGTGTGTGTATGAGGAGGGAGATGGGGGGATCAGAGGGGTGGGATGGTGGTGGGGTACACCAGGCTGTTCATGTCATTTTTTTTTTTTTAGCTTATCTTTTACTATTTTTTAAAACCAGACTAACAACAGCAATCATGTTCTTTAAAACCCCTCCCCTCCCTCCCTCCCTCCCTGCACCCCCCACTCCCCCCCCCCCCCCCCCCTCACAGTGTGTGAGTCACACACACAAATCACAAGATGGTCATAAGTTACAAGATCAGTTTCTTGGGCATTGGTTCTTGGTTTGCTGCACCATACACAGGAAGGAAAAGACAAGGGGGCTTCTTCCTCAAAAATCAAGCTGGGAAACGGAATGTCTGCCTGTTAGAGAGAGATGCACAAAGGTCAGCAATTATCTGCACACAGAATGCTTCGTAATTAGGAAAGGGGGGGGGGGGGGGGGGGGGGGGAGTCACCTCTCACCATCATGGGACATTGACCAACGACAAGTGCCATAATAGAGAGTGGAGATAATAGGGCTAGAAAACGAAAACTGCAGAGAGGGCCACAGGACAACCATAGACAGAGCTGCCAAGGCCTTTAGAGCACAGGGCCTCAAAAGCACAAAGAGAAGCATTTTGACATCTTAAGTGTAGCATCATCTGAGCTCAGCATTTGTGTGTGATGCTACAGGTTAGACATAAAACTGCTTTCACTTTAACTTTGCCTCACACATTACATAGTGGCAGACTAACAAAAAAAGGAAATTTCATCGTCACATGGTTTTGAATTGACCTATAAAAAAATCAAATGGGATGACAATGAAACCATCCAGTAAGGCGGCAAAATCATGATTGCTTACAATGACTTTTCATTTGCTTTTTCTTCCTCTCCTTACAACATTTTACCATTTTTTCTTTTTATAAAATAACTTAAATAAGTCTACAGTCAAAAGAGTTATGTTGACTCTGCTCTGTTTAGGCCACTGCTAAATCCATGGAGCTTTTTTTTCGCCCTTAATTAAGATTGCTTTTTTCTTTTTGTATGTGTGCGTGGCATTATGTCTCAACATGTGACATTGTAAATAAAATTCTAGCATGCTATACCAAACAGGTAGCACTTGACTGCTCTGCTCAAACAATATGATGAGGTGGTCGTACTGACCTGTGGGAACATACAGATGCAGTATCCTAGTCCTAGATCAATATTTGAAGAAACCAAATTATTTTGCGACATAAACTTAGGAGGTGCTGCAAAAATTTTGACAAACAGGCATGATTGGCAGGGGGTACAAAAGCGGAGGAGGG
>CM065742.1:1800962-1810962 GCA_033310375.1 Conus canariensis | reverse complement strand
TGTGTGTGTGTGTGTGTGTGTGTGTGTGTGTGTGTGTGTGTGTGGAGAGAGAGAGAGAGAGAGAGAGAGAGAGATTAATTGTTTGATTGATTGATTGATTGATAGTCGTTATTCCTAAGGGTAACAGATAAGCAATTGGATTTTTTTCCATCTGTCCCTTGTCCCTTCAGGAACTAAGTATACTAACACATCAACGCTGCTGCATAAAAGAGAAGGAAAAAGACCTGATTGTAACAAAACAGTGATGAATCATTTTCATAAAACATACAAACATACTAAAAATGCCACACACACACACACACACACACACACTCTCTCTCTCTCTCTCTCTCTCTCTTCTCTCTCTCTCTCTCTCTCTCTCTCTCTGCAAAAGGAGGGTATGATAAGCACCAGTCACCACAACAGTATTTGTAGCAGTTTATTATTTCAAAACAGTAGTACTTGTAAACAGCAATAATCACTTTGGGAAGATGATTTAAAATGTATATTGTTGACAATACAGTAATAACATACGTGTGGATAGACATTAGTAATATCGATCATACTACATATTGACATAAATAGTGTTGAGTGTGCAAAATATGTTAGTAATTTTCTTCTGTATTTTTCTTTAAGCTTCGATGGCATTTCAGCCTCAGGCGGAAGAGAATTCCGGAGAAGAGGAGCTGAACAACAGATTTGTTTTAGATGGGTCAGTTCTTGATTTGGAGACTGGAGTTTTGCAGAATGTTTAGAATTCATGTTAGATATGGATTGAATAGTTTGCGGTGTAATCCAGATTCCTTGTTTGTTTGTTTGTTTGTTTTTGCGTAAATTTTCCTTGATTGATGGCAAACATATGTATTCTTGGAAGAACTATAACTTGAATAGAATCCCATTGTGTAAGGCCCGGGGATTACAGAACTGCTTTAAGGGCACGCTCACTGATGCGGATTAAAGGTTTCACTGAATTTGTGGTGGCTGAGTCAAATAGTGTCAAACAACAACTGATCGAAGAGACTACGACTGCGTTCAGGAATAATGTTCTGGCACGAACGTTCAAAAAGTGCTTATACACACACACATACACACACACGCGGCGCGCGCGCGCGCGCGCGCGCGCGCGCAACACACACACACACACACACACACACACACACACTGATCTCTCATAGCGCAGCAAGCAGAAATTACAGTATGGACACCGCCAAAACAATAATAATTATTATTGATTCCCACCCCTCTGGCTGCCTGGCTTTTGTGGTCGCGTCGACGATGCCCCTTTGATAGGTCTACAAGAATACCCGAAAAACCTGCCCACCAATCAATGCCTGTTACTATTTATAGCGCACAGCAGGGGAGGGAAACGGGAGCTGCGGTGGGGTAGAGTGGAGGAGGGAGGGGGAGTGGGGAGGCGAGGGAGGAGGGGAGCGACATGTTTTAAAACAAAAAGAGCATGATGAGAAAAGATTTTCTTTCTGACCACCGACTGTTAAAAAAAACAACATTTTGTTTAGGACGCGGTTTGTTAACGAGATGAAGCTGGATAAAGCTTGCATGCTAAGTTTTCGTTTAAAAACTCGGTGTGTTTCCAGCTCTGTCTCTGTTATGATCGTATGAATACTTTCGTACTTGCGCGGGCGCATGTGTGTGTATGCCTCCCTCTCTGTCTCTCGCTCTCTCTGTGTGTCTGGCTCAGTCTCGCTGTGTCTGTCTCTCTCTCTGTTCTCTGTGTGCGCGCACGCGCGTGCGTACGGGTGCGTGTGTGTGTGTGTGTGTGTGTGTGTGTGTGTGTGTGTGTGTGTGTGTGTGTGTGTGGTGGTGCACGATCGCTGTATGCTGTCAACTTTCCGGTGATTGGTACCCAGTCAGACCCGCCATACATCTATCTACTGGGTATGTTCCTCACGTCCCCCCTCCCCCTCCCCTCCCACCCCCACCCCCACCCCCTAAAGCTGGGGGCGGCCTCGTGGACACCGCGAGGCCCCGTAAAACTACCACGATACAGATCGATGCATTTACGTCAGCGGGCCTCTGTGAATGAATGGTGTGCACACGTGCGCAGTGCGTGCAGTGCGCGTGGAACATTATGAATGCGACGTTCATAAAGACACCGGGGATGAGGTGATGGGGAAACGGGGGAGGGGGGGGGGGGGAGGAAGAAGAAAGGGGGAAGGGATGGGAGAGAAGACAGAAGGTGGAGGATAGAAGGTTCGGGGGGGGGGGGGGGGGGGATTCGTTCAAGACTTAAGAGAGTTGAGGAGAGGAGGGGGGGGGGGGGGAAGTTGGGAATGTTTGGGAGGGAGGATGTAAAGATTCGATGGGTGGGATGGAGTGAGATCAATTGAGGGAAGGGCGAGGGGGAGGGGAGGGGGGGCGGGGAGAAGGGACGGGAAAGTGGGATGGGGAGGGGAGGGGGGAGGAGGAAGGGGGGTGGCGGTATAGAGGAGAGTTGGGGGGAGAGGGAGAGGATAGTGGAGGAGACAGAGGACTGCTGGGCGGTGAAAGTAAACTTGAAGTTCTCTGTCTCCATCTCTCTCCACACCCACCTCCATCCCTTCAACCCTGTCTGTCTGTCTGTCTGTCTGTTTCCCTCCCCCTCCCCCTCCATCTCTGTCTGTCTGTCTGTCTGTCTGTCTGTTTCCTCCCCCTCCCCTCATCTCTATCTGTCTGTCTGTCTGTTGTCTGTCTGCCTGTCTCTCTCTCTCTCTCTCTCTCTCTCTCTCTCTCTCTCTCTCTCAATCCCCCTCCATCTCTTCTGTCTGTCTGTCTCTTTCGATCGCCCTCCCTCCCCTCTACCTTTGTCTGTCTGTTGTCTGTCTGTCTGTCTGTCTGTCTGTCTGTCTCTCTCTCTCTCTCTCTCTCTCTCTCTCTCTCTCTCTCTCTCTCTCTCTCTCTCTGTGCGTGTGTTCACAACAATAAACAGCGAACGATTCAACATCAGCACGATGTGGGCTGTATGTTGAAGCCAGAGGGCGAACAGCTGGGCTCCTTCCCATTCACAAGTAGCCGTTTTACGTCGCCGTTGACCTCAATTAAACCACAGTGACTTTGGGGGAAACACACGGTGAACAGCCAGCCTCGATCCCCTCCCTCACCGTAGAAGGATACTCAGGAGAATTCTATGTATTCGCGAGTGTGTGTGTGTGTGTGTGTGTGTGTGTGTGTGTGTGTGTGTGTGTGTGTGTGGATATTTATGTTATATCTTTATTTAAATTTAGATGTAGTAACCATAAATTGCAAATTGAAATTGGAAGACACCATCATGTTCCAAGAGAATTGCGTATTTGTCGTAACTGTGAAATGGGTGAAATTAGAGATGAATTTCATTGCATCATGGAATGTCCAAAATATAATGAACTTCGTGAAAAATTCATCCCTAAAAATATCTAAAACCAAAGTCTGTTTTCAACTTTTGTAATTTATTTCAAAAAGGAAGACGCATTTGTTTGAATATTAGTAAGTTTCTAAAAAATGGGAAGATTGTTTAATGAGATCATTACAGTTCACCAGAATTCAGCATTTCGCAACTATGTTCACACATTGTTCTGAGTGAGTTTCGTATTTCTCTTTGTTACATTTGTATCCTCCATGCCCCAACAGGGGTCAAAGGATTAAATTTGAATTGAATTGAATTGAATTGAATTGTGTGTGTTGTGTGTGTGTTGTGTGTGGTGTGTGTGTGTGTGTGTGTGTGTGTGTGTGTGTGTGTGTGTGTGTGTGTGTGTGGAGAGAGAGAGAGAGAGAGAGAGAGAGAGAGGAGAGAGAGAGAGAGAGAGTTTGTGTGATTCCATTAATTTTGTCCGGATTGAATGACTTGTTAGTGTAGCTATAAACCGGTTTTCCTCCCTCCCCTTCCCTTCCCTCCCCTAGTGCCTGTGTGTGTGTGTGTGTGTGTGTGTGTGTGTGTGTGTGTGTGTGTGTGTGTGTGTGTGTGTGCGTGCGTGTGTGTGTGTGTGTGTGTGTGTGTGTGTGTGTGTGTGTGTGTGTGTGTGAGAGAGAGAGAGAGAGAGAGAGAGAGAGAGAGAGAGAGAGAGAGAAGGAGGAAAAGCAAAGCTCATGCTACAAATACAAATCATCTGTTTTCATACCGCTTATCAGCCACAACTTGTTATCAACTAAAAAAAAAAAAAAAAAAAAAAAAAAAAAAAAAAAACCACCAGGAGAGCAAAGACTCCCACCGAGGCCAAACAGATCCCGGGTCTGCCCCTGAGAACAGATCCAGATCCATACCGCCATGCAATGCAGGATGTCTCTCCTCGCCACAGTTTCTTCTCGGAGTCTTCTCCCCCTTACACGTCGAATCTACTGTCTGCCTACTCGTCATCTTGACTTCTCGTTCATCCACAGATTAGCTCACTGTGTGTTCCAAAGACCTGTTCAAGGTCATTTGGAGAACGTGTTTTTCTTTTTCATTTACTGCCCCAAGACAATGGAACGCACTACCAAAAACTATTCACCACCACAAAACAAAAAACTGCATTTCGGAAAGCGTTTTGAATATATTTATTTCACAACAAGACACACTAGGCATGCCAGCCTTATCACTTTCGCTACATTTGGACAACGTGTTGTATGTAGTGTGCATGCAGGTTATCAGTTTATATATATATATATATATATATAAATTCCAAGGATAAGTACCGAGCACCATTCCAGCAACTTACAGAGCAGCTTGGTGTTGCAATGACTGCAAGAAATATTCAATTTTAAACAAAGCTTGCTCTTATGTCTTAGAGTGAAGAAATAGGGGGAGATAAGCATTCATATCTGCAGTGGTAGATAATTCTGCCTAACTAACAGTATGTGCTTGAGTGGGTGAATGGGGAATAAGAAATGCTTCTCAAAATGAGCCTTCAGTAAGCTTATAGTCTCCAAGGGGGAGACAATCTCCAATGGGGAGGAAACTCACTAACATATAACTCCTGGTCAGATACCAATATTTTGAAACCTGATTGTTTCTCCTCAGTGACCGCAGAAAGTGGTAACTTGACTCCTCTGCCTTTTTGGTTTTTAAGAAGAATGCTATCCCAGGAAAAGGCTGGTGCGCAATACCGTAGTATGGTTGTTGAGTTTTCAAAAAACCAACCAAAGGTGCCACCTAAGAAGCAAAAGAAAATCATGAAAGAGCAAAACAAGCTACATTTTCTAGAACTGGCCCTCAGCACTTGTGTCTTAAGAGGTTACCTTTTTATATTTTCTACTTTTCACAAGAAAATGTAGCTTGTTTTGCTCTTTCACGATTTTCTTTTGCTTCTTAGGTGGCACCTTTGGTTGGTTTTTTGAAAACTCAACAAACATACTACGGTATTGCACACCAGCCTTTTTCTGGGATAGCATTCTTCTTAAAACCAAAAAGGCAGAAGAGTCAAGTTACCACTTTCTGCGGTCACTGAGGAGAAACAATCAGGTTTCGAAATATTGGTATCTGACCAGGAGTTATATGTTAGTGAGTTTCCTCCCCATTGGAGACTGTCTCCCCCTTGGAGACTATAAGCTTACTGAAGGCTCATTTTGAGAAGCATTTCTTATTCCCCATTCATCCACTCAAGCACATACTGTTAGTTAGCTTTGTTTATAATTGAATATATATATATATATATATATATATATATATTATATATATATATGTGTGTGTGTGTGTGTAGGTTGATGTATCATTTTATCCGAGCCCTTTAATGTTACGTGTGTGTGATGTACGATTTTGATGTAGTTTACTTTTTTTTTTGTTGGCTGTCTAGTTTTAAATTATTAAGGTAAGGTAAGGTAATGTTGCTTATAGCCCAGTCGACCGCAAAGGATCATATCAGGGCTGTCATGGCGTTTTTAAAATTGTTAACTTGCAGTGTCGAAGGTTATAGTTAGTTGAGGAAATGTTCATTGTGTCTATAGTGTACTATTCTCTCTTCTACTTTTAACTCGATCTGACAAATCTATTGTAAAGTGCGATGAGCCTACGAATATGATGCGGTGCCCATCCCCTCTAACATTAGCTACCTTGCCTGGTAGCTGTTCAGCACTTGAAGATCTAGGTGCCGAAGCAGGGGCAGACTGAGCTGGAAGAGAAGCAGGGGCGGGAATATCAAGGTTGGAAATAACTCGGGATGTTCGGAGTTTGAGGCAGAGTCAGGGTGTTACGGATCAGCACAAGAGGAAGGATCAGGACGCTCTCTGTCAGGGTTTGAGACACAGACAGAATATTCACGATCAGGACCTGAAGTGGGACTGGGACATTCTCCGTCAGGGTTTGAGACACGGACAGAATATTCACGATCAGGACCTGAAGTAGGATTGGGACATTCTCCGTCAGGGTTTGAGACACGGACAGAATATTTACGATCAGGACTTGAAGTAGGATTGGGACATTCTGCATCAGGGTTTGAGACACGGACAGAATATTCACGATCAGGACCTGAAGTGGGATTGGGACGTTCTCCGTCAGGGTTTGAGACACGGACAGAATATTCACGATCAGGACCTGAAGTAGGATTGGGACATTCTGCATCAGGGTTTGAGACACGGACAGAATATTCACGATCAGGACCTGAAGTAGGATTGGGACATTCTGCATCAGGGTTTGAGGCAGGTGCAGGACGCTCAGGATCCGGATCAGGATCCGAAGAAGATCAGGATATTCTGTGTCAGAGTTTGAATCAGGGACTGGTCGTTCAGGATCTGAGTCAGAAATAGAGTGTTTATTAACTGAGGATGGCGGGGGGGGGGGGGGGGGGGGGGGGGGGGGAGGGGGGGAGGGGGATGGATTGTCTGACGCCGATGACGATCAGTGGCTGATGATGGAGTGTAATCTTCCTCGTTGAAGATGTCATGATTTAAAGGGAAAATACGGCATTCTGAAATCAAGCTGCAGTGTTCCTCTACACCAAGGAATCCCTCCATGCCTCTCCCACGATTCCTGCCTGGTACGTCACAAATTGTCATGCTCTGACCTGGAATGTTTCGAAGCCAGTTCTGCAGTGCAGCAACTATCCTTTTTTTTTCAAGAGCCAAACACTCACAATTCCAAAGGCTGAAGCCCATGTGAACGTTACGGTGGAAAAGAGACCACGAGTGTGCCGTTCTGTATTGCAAATCCAAGAGTTGAATCAAGAGATGACAGTTGTGATGATCCAGAATCATCATCACTGGTATTTCCTCAGTGAGCTTGGCATGGTGATTAAGGAGGTTCAGAAACTGGGCAAAGTTTTCATCCATCATCCATCCTGATTTGTGGGAGGAGTCTTCAAAGCCAGCTGGAGCTCCCCTGAGAAAGTGTTAATTAAACTTTGTTCTGAGAAAAAAAAAAAAAAAAAAACAAAAACAAAAAAAAAACAAAGATGGGTGGAACTGCTTGGCCAGCAGCAGATACGGCTGCACAGCATGTAACAAGACTGACTGACTGACTGAAACCATTTACTGTCAGATTAACATAGTGTTGTACTGACAATGTAACAAGACGTTTCCTTTCCGCTGATTCCAGGGAACCAACTCGTATATGCTTCTGTGCAATGCTGATGTCTTTCTCATCTCGATTCAAAATATCGTTCGCCTCAAATATGTGTGTCTATCCAACACAGTTCCCAGTTTGCTGAAATAGGGGTAAAATATTTTTGTTAAAGGCTGAGGCTCTGCCAGTACTAGCCTGGTGGACAGACTTGGATATCTCTTTCACACCCCAATGCAACCACTTTTCTTCGTGGCTGCTGTACAGTGGTGAAGTCTTTCTCATCTATGTTCTAAATATCTTTTGCCTCAAACATGTCTCTATCCCACACGCTTTCCAGGTTGCTGGGAAAGAGGTCAGCCTTCGTTTTGTTAAAGGCTGAGGCTCTGTCAGAACTAGATGCCTCTGGTGTTCTGATGGACCGACTTGAATGTCTCTTCAAAAACCCAATAACCCAATCAGCTCCTGTGGGTTCACTCTAAGCCCAGCTTGGCGGCATTGTGATGTTGAAGTGCTGTAGACACTAATATTCCAAAACATGGACTTCCAGGGGACACCGACCGAAGTCAGTTTTACTTGCATGATAAAGATATTTAGTGAGTTCTTCTTCCTGACTTTAAAAAACCCTTAATGAATAGAGCGTAATTAAACCTCACTATTCTCTCTCATAGCCCCTATTTTCCCCATCTGGTCTTACTCTTACACACACACACACACACACACACACACACACACACACACACACACGGCGGCGCGCGCGCGCGCGCACACGTACACATTCCTCCCTCCCCCACCCCCCCAGGTCTTCTACTCTACTTCCACCTCAGGCCACACCTCTAGCCCCCACCCCATTCCTCTCCCCCGTCCCCTTCCCATCTCACCCTCCTCTTTCAATTTCCTTTCTTTATTTATGTATTTATTTGCTCATGACAATGGTGGTAGAGGGAATGGTAATAATAATGATTATTGTTAGTATTGTTGATGTGGTTGTTGTCTCTCCCCCTCCCGGCTCATTTCACCACCATCCCTCCACTTCGTACTCTTTGCTTTCCACCCTCTACACCCTCACCCCCTCCCTTTTCTCCGTGCCTTCCTACAGTTTCCCCTTCACCTCCCATCCCTCAGTGAACTGTTTCCAGTGAACTCTTTTTCAGTGAACTCTTTTCACTCAACCACGGAATTCTATGCTATTTTGTTTGTCAGTTGGCCAGTGTTGCTTAAAAAGGGATTTTGTAATCAACCGAAATATTGCAGTGAATACATGGGGTGTTGCGTGGCTTCAGTTTTGTTTTGTTTTGTTTTCGTTTTGTTTTTTTGCCTCTGTCCCCTCAAAGTGTCAGAATACTCAACTGGATGATTGTGGACACTCAACGGATGAAGCTGGAGATCTTCCCAGAGCATAACTCAAAAGAGATATTTGTAGCTGTCTCTTTGTCAGAAATGCTGTTGACCTTGTTGATGTGATCCCTCAAGGTTGATCTAACCTTTCCAGACAAATCAGTTATTTTCTGGGTTCCGTTGTTCGAAGTGAGGTAGTGGTCAAACTGCTCTTTAGATGACATTTGGTCAAGGCGTCTTTTCAGTTGTTGTCATATCGCTTCTTACCATAATTATTTTCTCTGCTACAAAACAAAACAGCAGTGTTAGACTCGCATCGAAGAACAGCATACTCTCTCTCTCTCTCTCTCTCTCTCTCTCTCTCTCTCTCTGTGCCTGTCTGTCTGTCTGTCTGTCTGTCTGTCTTCTTCTCTCTCTCTCTCTCTCTCTCTCTCTCTCTCACGCAAACACTCACACATTACACGCACGCGCGCGCAGCCACACACACACACACACACACATACACACACACACACAACACACACAGAGTGCGCGCGCACGCGCGCGCCCACGTCCCCCTCCAACCCCCAACCCCCACCCCCCTCCTCTCACCACAGTCCACTTTTTTCAACCAGTGTTCCCACAAACAAGCGCACAGTACTCACTGTGACTGCTTGCAAAAGTGATGCCAACTGCCATGGCAACCGATTCAGTTTCCTGGCAACATTTCTTGTTTTTGTTCTGCGTCCGCCGCCTGATGCAACTCCAACCACATCCTGTGTCTAGACAGCCAGGCACTTGCTGTGCCCCCTGCCCCCTTCTCCGCCCCCCCCCCCCCCTTGACCTACACCCCTTCGCCCATTCCCTGCCATTGAACCGACGGCGCCGCCCCCCCCCTCCCTCCCTCTCCTCTATAAAGGGATCACACCACTGGCTGCAACATAAACAATTCTCCCTTTCTGTGTCGCTTCTAGTGTACAGGGCACATTCTTCTACCTGGGTGGGGCAAGTCCATCATCCCCAAGGCGAACATGTCTTCCAGGACATAGGTGGACTTGCTCCAGACAAACTTAAAGTGTGGATATCTCCAACAGAACTCCGAGGAAGAAACCAGCCTTTTGTCAGAACAGAATTTTAATTGCCATGAATCATTCAACACCCAGAACCAAGTGTTCATTTACAGACATCAAAATATCAAAATCAAAATCAAATCGTGGGTATATGTGTTAGACAAAAAAAAAAAAAAGAAAAAAAAGAAAGAAA
>CM065742.1:1793462-1795962 GCA_033310375.1 Conus canariensis | reverse complement strand
GCATGGGGTGATTCCCGAACATAACAGAGGGACAATTTAAAGAAAAAACCTAATAATTATGCCCTTTATCTCCTCAATACGAGGCCTGACTGGCTTCAGTGCTGATCGCATCCCATGACAGCATTTCTTTTCTTTTCGTTTTTCCCCTGTTTTGTCCTCAATGCTCTCTTCGGTGGCCTTGGTCCCCACACTCCCATCCAGCTTTCCCCTGTACACAGCTGTACCCAGACTTGTTCCCCACACACCCATCCAGCTTTCCCCTGCACACAGCTGTACCCAGACTTGTTCCCCACACTCCCATCCAGCTTTCCCCCGTGTTCACAGCTGTACCCAGACTTGTTCCCCACACTCCCATCAAGCTTTCCCCTGCACACAGCTGTACCCAGACTTGTTCCCCACACTCCCATCCAGCTTTCCCCAGTACACAGCTGTACCCAGACTTGCTCCCCACACTCCCATCCAGCTTTCCCCTGTGTTCACAGCTGTACCCAGACTTGTTCCCCACACTCCCATCCAGCTTTCCCCTGCACACAGCTGTACCCAGACTTGCTCCCCACACTCCCATCCAGCTTTCCCCTGTACACAGCTGTACCCAGACTTGCTCCCCACACTCCCATCCAGCTTTCCCCTGTACACAGCTGTACCCAGACTTGTTCCCCACACTCCCATCCAGCTTTCCCCTGTACACAGCTGTACCCAGACTTGTTCCCCACACTCCCATCCAGCTTTCCCCTGTACACAGCTGTACCCAGACTTGTTCCCCACACTCCCATCCAGCTTTCCCCTGCACACAGCTGTACCCAGACTTGTTCCCCACACTCCCATCCAGCTTTCCCCAGTACACAGCTGTACCCAGACTTGCTCCCCACACTCCCATCCAGCTTTCCCCCGTGTTCACAGCTGTACCCAGACTTGTTCCCCACACTCCCATCCAGCTTTCCCCTGTACACAGCTGTACCCAGACTTGTTCCCCACACTCCCATCCAGCTTTCCCCTGTACACAGCTGTACCCAGACTTGTTCCCCACACTCCCATCCAGCTTTCCCCTGCACACAGCTGTACCCAGACTTGTTTTTTACACTCCCATTCAGTTTTCCCCTGTACACAGCTGTACCCAGACTTGTTCCCCACACTCCCATCCGGGGAATCGAACCTACGACCTTCCAGCCTGCAAGTCCAACACGCCAACCACTGCTCCCAGCCACTGCTGTTTGTGACGCCTGTGTGAGTCAACAGCGAAAGCCGGGACCTATCTGTCTTGTGGGTTTGTACCTGCTCCCGGTGTCCTGGGTTACTGATGGGGTTGTTGGATACTTAACAAAAAGACTGAGAGAGAAAGAGGCGGGGGGAGAGAGAGAGAGAGAGAGAGAGAGAGAGAGAGAGAGAGAGAGAGAGAGAGAGAGAGAGAATCCCAGGCCTTGAGTTAAAATTCCACGTAGGGTGAGTATTGTTCTTACCCCTTTCATCCACCTTATGATATACGCTATATGATATATATTTCGGTACAGGGGGATTTTTCCCTCGGAGTTAACATTAGTTCTGACTCCGTTCCCCATACAGTCCTTCGAATGAGACTATAAACCGAGGTTCCGTGTGTGAACGCACGCACAACATCTTGCACACACGTAAAATCCCATCACCAACTTTCGGAGGTTTGGCCTTTGGTATGGATGACATGTTACACATAGCATACACCTTCCCCGAAGATGGAGTATGGCTGCCTTAATGGCGGGATAAAAAACGGTCATACACACAAAACTCCACTACCTGTCTATACAGGCAGTGTCTGCAGGAGTATCAGCCTGCGTACGCAGAAAGAAAGAAAGAAAGAAAATATGCTGAAGGGCTGGACACCACCAAACATTGGCACATTATTCAGGCATAACCTAAGGCTGAATTAGCTGAAGGGCTGGACACCACCAAACATTGCACATTGATCAGGCATAACCTAAGGCTGAATTGGCCACACGCCACAATTAGGATCTTGCACACAATCATTGTATAATGCATGTAACGTTTTGAGGCGTAGCGTCAATTTGAACCAAGAATTAACATTAAACTAACAATAGATCAAATGACACCCTCTCTCTCTCTCTCTCTCTCTCTCTCTCTCTCTCTCTCCTCTCATCAACTTGTTTTTAAGGATTTCAGATGATGTAATCATTCGCAATCTAAAAATACAGGAGCTACCCCCTGACGTCACAGATAAGACCTTCGCACTCACCCGTGACCCTGTCTTTACGCCAGGTGGTTCCCCAAAACGTCCCATTTCCTTTCTCCCGTGACCCTGTCTTTATGCCAGGTGTTTCCCCAAAACGTCCCATTCCTTTCTCCCGTGACCCTGTCTTTATGCCAGGTGTTTCCCCAAACGTCTCACTCCTTTCTCCCGTGACCCTATCTTTATGCCAGGTGTTTCCCCAAAACGTCCCATTCCTTTCTTCCGTGACCCTATCTTTATGCCAGATGTTTCCCCAAAACGTCCCATTCATTTCCCCCATGA
>CM065742.1:1758462-1788462 GCA_033310375.1 Conus canariensis | reverse complement strand
GAGAGAGAGAGAGAGAAGAGAGAGAGAGAGAGAGAGAGAGAGAGAGAGAGAGAGAGAGAGAGAGAGAGAACGCAAATATTGTCGTCAGTATGGGACTTAGAAATTAGTCTGCTACGTATGTTGAATCAAAGAGAGATTGATTGATTGACTGGAGGACCTGCGACGTACTGCCACCTTTGTCGAGGAGACGGGTGAATCCATCTAAAGACATGACGAACGAGACAACAACATTGATTGATTGATTGATCTTTAATACGGAAGGATGAAGATTTTAGGCCAAAGCCTAGTCTTACAATCTGTCCTTGTCATGCATACATTATTTCAACACTTATCATTCATACTGACAATTTAATATAGCAACATTGTGATCTAATTCTACAATGATAAGCAAACTATTCATAAAAGTAATTATGAGATGGGGGTGGTGAAACAGAAGGAAACTTACAAACAAACAAACAAACAAACAAACAAAACTACAGAAGAGAGAGAGAGGAGAGAGAGAGAGAGAGAGAGAGAGAGAGGTCAGAGGAAGGTGGAGCCGAGAGAATGGTAGATAGTGGGAGGAGAAAAGGGATGGTAGACAGAGTGGGAGTGGGGATGAGCGATTTTAGCGGAGCAGGTTATATGTTTAGACGATGTATTCAAAGTATTGTTCACAAAAGACTTGTGAATTGGCGATAATCATTTTAATCGAGTAATTGAATTACTGAGACATAAAATGTTTATGCAAATGTTCCTTGAAAAGTTTTAAAGTATTCATATTTTGTAGATTCGGTGGAAGTGAGTTCCAGACATTTGGTCCAGAGTAAGCTAGGCTTGTTTTGTATAGGTCAATGCGTGGGTAGGGAAGAAGGAATTTCGTCGTGCCAGAAAAGCTGTTCGATCTTGTAAAAAGGGCATTGATATAACATGGCATAGTATCTGTCAAGATTGTAAACATAAATGATGCCTTGTTGAATTCCAATTGCTTACTCAGAGGAAGTATATTCAGCGCTTTTAGTTTTTCGTCTGTTGTCAGAGATACAGCTGGATGGAGTAGCTTTGCTGCACGTCTATGGAGAGAATTCAGCCTTTTTTTGTGGACATCACTACTCCCGTCCCACACTGTTGAAGCGCAATTGATACGTGACATTATGTGTGCACTGAAGAAAAGTTTAAGCACAGGACTATTGACGTAGCGCTTTAATTGAGATAACAGGAAAAGGTGTTTTGAGACTACCTTGCATACGTTATTGAGATGAGATTGCCATTTCAATTCTTTATCTATCGTTAACCCTAAAACACGATGCTAATCTACCTGCTCAATAGAAGTGCCATTCAACTGAAGTTTTAGGTAAAGAGGAGTCAATTGGTGTTTTTGGCGGGTAGCTATGATCATAGATTTGGTTTTGGCTGGGTGTATGACCATTGCGTTCGAATGACACCAGTATGACAAGCCGTTTACAGAGAGAGAGAGAGAGAGAGAGAGAGAGAGAGAGAGAGAGAGAGAGAGGGAGAGGAGAGAGAGAGAGGAGAGAGAGAGAGAGAGACAAACAAACAGACAGACAGACAGACAGACAGGGTAGATAGATAGACATACAATAGATAGATATACATACATACAGTGTGAGTGTGCGTGCGTATATGCGTGCGTGAGTGCGTGTGTGTGTGTGTGTGTGTGTGTGTGTGTGTGTGTGTGTGTGTGTGTGTGTGTGTGTGTGGTCACGTTGTTTGAGTGTTTTTTTTTTCCTCCATGGTCCAAATTTCCATGAAGTTGTTGACCTAGACCATGTGGTTTGCTTTGACCCCTTCTGCTCCAGCCCAGACAGCCAGAAAGAAGGGAACATCCAGTGACTGATGTCAGCCCAGACAGCCAGAAAGAAGGGAACATCCAGTGACTGATGTCAGCCCAGACAGCCAGAAAGAAGGGGACATCCAGTGCCTGATGTCAGCCCAGACAGCCAGAAAGAAGGGGACATCCAGTGACTGATGTCAGCCCAGACAGCCAGAAAGAAGGGGACATCCAGTGACTGATGTCAGCCCAGACAGCCAGAAAGAAGGGAACATCCAGTGACTGATGTCAGCCCAGACAGCCAGGCAGAAGGGGACATCCAGTGACTGATGTCAACCCAGCAGCCAAAAAGAAGGGGCGATCACCCAGGAGCTGATGGTCCAGCAGCAGCAGGGCAGGAAGAAGGGGACATCCAGTGACTGATGTCAGCCCAGACAGTCAGGAAGAAGGGGACATCCAGTGCTGATGTCAGCCCAGACAGTCAGGAAGAAGGGACATCCAGTGACTGATGTCAGCCCAGACAGTCAGGAAGAATGGGACATCCAGTGGACTGATGTCAGCCCAGACAGTTAGGAAGAAGGACATCCAGGCCTGATGTCAGCCCAGACAGCCAGGAAGAAGGGACATCCAGTGACTGATGTCAGCCCAACAGCCAGAAAGAAGGGACATCCAGTGACTGATGTCAATCCCAGACAGCCAGAAAGAAGGGGACATCCAGTGACTGATGTCTTCCCAGGACAGCCAGAAAGAAGGGACATCCAGTGACTGATGTCTAGGACCCCTTCTACTCCAGCCCAGACAGCCAGAAAGAAGGGGACATCCAGTGACTGATGTCTGGACCCTTCTACTCCAGCAGACAGCCAGAAAGAAGGGGACATCCAGTGACTGATGTCTGCCCAGACAGCCAGAAAGAAGGAGACATCCAGTGACTGATGTCAGCCCAGACAGGGCCAGAGAGAAGAGGAAGGAGACATCCAGTGACTGATGTCAGCCCAGACAGCCAGAAAGAAGGGGACATCCAGTGACTGATGTCAGCCCAGACAGCCAGAAAGAAGGGAACATCCAGTGACTGATATCAACCCAGACAGCCAGAAAGAAGGGGACATCCAGTGACTGATGTCAGCCCAGACAGCCAGAAAGAAGGGGACATCCAGTGACTGATGTCTGCCCAGACAGCCAGAAAGAAGGAGACATCCAGTGACTGATGTCAGCCCAGACAGCCAGAAAGAAGGGAACATCCAGTGACTGATGTCAGCCCAGACAGCCAGAAAGAAGGAGACATCCAGTAACTGATGTCAGCCCAAACAGCCAGAAAGAAGGGGACATCCAGTGACTGATGTCAGCCCAGACAGCCAGAAAGAAGGGGACATCCAGTGACTGATGTCAGCCCAGACAGCCAGAAAGAAGGAGACATTCAGTGACTGATGTCAGCCCAGACAGCCAGGAAGAAGGAGACATCTAGGGCCTGATGTCAGCCCAATCAGCCAGAAAGAAGGGAACATCCAATGACTGATGTCAGCCCAGACAGCCAGAAAGAAGGAGACATCCAGTGCCTGATGTCAGCCCAGACAGCCAGAAAAAAGGGGACATCCAGTGACTGATGTCAGCCCAGACAGCCAGAAAGAAGGAGACATCCAGTGACTCATGTCAGCCCAGACATCCAGAAAGAAGGGGACATCCAGGGCCTGATGTCAGCCCAGACAGCCAGAAAGAAGGGGACATCCAGTGACTGATGTCAGCCCAGACAGCCAGAAAGAAGGGTACATCCAGTGCCTGATGTGTTTGACCCCTTCTACTCCAGCCCAGACAGCCAGAAAGAAGGGGACATCCAGTGCCTGATGTGTTTGACCCCTTCTACTCCAGCCCAGACAGCCAGAAAGAAGGAGACATCCAGTAACTGATGTCAGCCCAGACAGCCAGAAAGAGGGAGACATCCAGCGCCTGATGTGTTTGACCCCTTCTACTCCAGCCCAGACAGCCAGAAAGAAGGGGACATCCAGTGACCGATGTCAGCCCAGACAGCCAGAAAGAAGGAGACATCCAGTGACTGATGTCAGCCCAGACAGCCAGAAAGAAGGGGACATCCAGTGCCTGATGTGTTTGACCCCTTCTACTCCAGCCCAGACAGCCAGAAAGAAGGGGCATCCAGTGACTGATGTCTGCCCAGACAGCCAGGAAGAAGGGGACATCCAGTGACTGATGTCAGCCCAGACAGCCAGGAAGAAGGGGACATCCAGTGACTGATGTCAGCCCAGCAGTCAAAAAGAAGGAGACATCCAGGGCCTGATGTCAGCCCAGACAGTCAGGAAGAAGGGGACATCCAGTGACTGATGTCAGCCCAGACAGTCAGGAAGAAGGGGACATCCAGTGACTGATGTCAGCCCAGACAGTTAGGAAGAAGGGGACATCCAGTGACTGATGTCAGCCCAGACAGTCAGGAAGAAGGGGACATCCAGTGACTGATGTCAGCCCAGACAGTTAGGAAGAAGGGGACATCCAGTGCCTGATGTCAGCCCAGACAGTCAGGAAGAAGGAGACATCCAGGGCCTGATGTCAACCCAGACAGTCAGGAAGAAGGGGACATCCAGTGCCTGATGTCAGCCCAGACAGCCAGAAAAAAGGGGACATCCAGTGCCTGATGTCTTTGGAAGTGTCCTTGTTGTTCGCGTCGTTTTCTATTTGAACCAAACTGCACAGCGCGGAACAAGCTAAATTACACTTGCACTGTGAAATAATGTCAATGAGATATTTGCATAGTATAACTCTCTCTCTCTCTCTCTCTCTCTCTCTCTCTCTCTCTCTCTCTCTCTCTCTCTCTCTCTCTCTCTCTCAGTTCGTCTGAGCCTGTGCTGAGGTCTCGTCGGGATAAGACGGTTTTTTTTTCTTCTTTTTTTTTTTTTTTTTTTTTTTTTAAAAGCGTCGTTCCGTGCTGCACGTGTTCACGCGCCGAGTCTGAATGTTGTGTGCACAGCCTGGACTTCCAGAGGGAAAGAGACTGGTTCTGCTCCATTCTGTTGTCGTCTGGTCCTGCTGTATGCCTGCATGTTTCTCCAACAATGCTGACAGTGAACTTACAGAGGGAAAGAGACTGGTTCTGCTCCGTTGTGTTGTCGTCTGGTCCTGCTGTATGCCTGCATGTTTCTCCAACAATGCTGACAGCGTCCACCCATTTCAGGGCCGGTTTGTGTGGGCATCTTGTCCGTGTTTATAAACTTTATGATACTAAAGTGTTCACCCTACACTTTGGAGAAGTTAGTTTATATGCTTAAAGCACTTGGACATTAACGCACATGCGCTCTACCTTTCCAGGTCAGTCCAGCACGCACATGCACTCTACCTTTCCAGGTCAGTCCAGCACGCACATGCACTCTACCTTTCCAGGTCAGTCCGGCACGCACATGCATTCTACCTTTCCAGGTCAGTCCAGCACGCACATGCACTCTACCTTTCCAGGTCAGTTCAGCACGCACATGCACTCTACCTTTCCAGGTCAGTCCAGCACGCACATGCATTCTACCTTTCCAGGTCAGTCCAGACACTGGCTTGGAGGTCTTGTCAGAGGATTCTTCCCAAGCCCTCCAATGGCACCGATAACTAAATCCGAGTCTGTCACTCTGTCAGTGTCTATTGTCGGGTCTGGAATTGTAGTGGTACGGCAATGGTGATAGCAGCACTGTCAAAGCCGTCCCATGCGTCTGGTGATCGTTATAGTAGAATCTCTGGTGTCTCACAGAGTTTGAATTTAGCTGTGTGTATGAAAGTCAACCTCACGATGCTGGCACACTGTCTCATGACTATTCAGTGAATGAATGAGGCCAGTTGTGAATGAGTAGGGCAAGTCACCGTTAAACACGTGCACTGCTGTGACACTGTGCATTTGAAACGGCTTGTGTCATGATGGGGGTTGCTTACTACACATACCATTGTGATTTCTGAAGCAGTGTCATCGATTTTTTTTTTTACATTTGATATTTAGTGATCTGTATGCCCTTTCTTGTGACTCTTGTTGTGTAAAATTCTACGCAATATTGAATTAAATCATGTATGTTTAGTTTTGTCTATTGACTTTGCAAAGGAAAACCGTTATGAAACGGGCATGATCAATTAGCATGCAGTAATCAAAACAGCGCTGAAAAGGTTTCATGAAGAAATGTGACAGAAGGGAACACTGCTGATTGAATCACGCTATCAGCTTAATCGATGTGGACATTCATTTGGCTGTTGGTGTGTGTAACGTTTGTAGGAGGGTGGCTGCTGAATGCGTTCAGAAAAGTTCGTCTCTCTTTGAAGGATGATGGCTGTTTGACATATTGCACTTTGAGGAGAGAATGTAAATGCTTGTGAAAAAAAAGTTTGATAACATGCCATGCAATCAGTTCTGGGTTAACGTTGGTGGTAAAGAAAATACTGACGTTAAAGTTTTGATGATGCACATTTGGAATTCATCCCCAAGCTATACGACAAGAAAAGGTAAACTTGAAAGAGCATAAATGTAGCCTTGGCATGTATCTTATGTAACACAGCATTGCCAACTTAACCTTGGGTGGTATATAGGAACACTTTTGTGTTTGGAAAGACATCTAAATTTCAAGGCCTGAATTTTGTTTGTAGTGATGAAATACATCATTTCATTGTGACGAAGTTCTGTTTTGCGTAGGACTTGCATTATTAGGCAAAAGAAGACAAAATGACATAATCTTTCCATCAAGCTTGCTTCTGTTTCTTGAACTTGTTTTAGGCTAACTAGAAAACGGAACAGAAATGCAGTCGAAGAAGCCAACGTTTAAAGAATGTGAAATCTATTCATTGCTGAAGGACATTTATCTGCTTGGAATACACTTTTGTAGACGTATAAATCGAAACTTCCGACTTTGCTATTTGATCATCAAATCATTCAAACAAATGTCCCTTTTTTGCGCAACATTTCCTCTCAGTTGACGCCTCTTTCTCAACCGAAGCGACACCATGTTTAGTCTGTAGGCAGACAGACGGCCTGTTGGAACCCGAGAGGTCCAAGAAATTTATCTGTATTTTGTCGAGCCGGATGGCCATCCGGGATCTTCTGCAAATGGGTAATCTCTCCCCCCTCCCCCCCCCCCCCCACGACTCATCGGGTAGGGGAGGGGGAGGGTGGGGGGGGGGGAGGAGACAGGAACGGAGCTTCTATCCAGCCCTCCTTCATGTCTCCCCAGGTGTTTCAACAATGAAGCAGGTTCTCCACAGGTGCCAGTATTGGCATGGATAACATCCCCAATTGGGTATTCGAGCTTGTAAACAGGTATTCCATTTGTGCCAGTCATGGCATGAGCCAATTTCATGTCATGGCACCCCAGCTGTGGGATACCCGCTTCCAGCAGTCCTGTCTGAAATTACCAACAGCGTACTCCAGCTGTGGAACAGAAACTCCTCTTGAGCCAGAATTGGGCGAAAATCCCAACCTGGTGTTCCGAATTGGACAGCGGGATTCCGCTCGTGCCGGTTCTGGCATGGGTGACATTCCCGACTGAAACGCTGATACTGCAACCGCTAAACAGGTGTTTCGTTCAAGCCAGTCTTGGCATGGATGAAATTCCGAGCTGGACACTCCAACAGCGTGACAGGTACTCCGGCAAACATGGGCATATCGTACTGCTTATCTAACCACCCTTTTATCTTCCACTCCCTACTGCTGTCCCACAATATACACCCACCCACCCCATCCTCCCGCCCCCTGTCTCACGTCCCCACCCCCACTCCCATTTTGTTGTTGTTGTTATCTGCATTTTGTGATTGCGTATACATGCATGCTTTTGTCAAGCCTTTGCATACAAATGAGTACGTGTATGTGTGAAACATGTGCTCTATAATGCTGTGTGGCATTCTTTTTTCCTTTTTTTTCCTCCTTTTTCTTCAATTTTTCCTTTTTTCTATTTCTATTCATTTTATTGTCTTTAAATCTCATTTCGTAATTTAGCTTAGCAAGGACAGACTGGAAGAATAGGCTCTGCCTGAAATCTCTATCCTTGATCGAATAAAGGTTTTCTGAGTTCTGATTCTGGTTCCGCTCTGCCAGTTCTGGTACGGGCAGAATCCCCAACTGGGTATTCCAATCGTGAGACAGGTACTCCATCTGTATCACTCTGGGGCAAAATTCGTGACCTGGTATTCCAGCTGTGAGATGAGTATACCACTTGTGCCAGGCGGTCATGGTAGACATTCCCAGCCCGGTCCCACAGTTCTGGAACTGGTTCTCCAGTCGTGCTGGCACCGAGCATTATCCCCCGTCAGATACTTCGGCTGGTAGAAGAGAATGGGTGGGGAGGTGGAGTGAGAGACGGAAAGGGAAGAGGGAGGGGGGTGGTGTCTTTGAATTTCATCGTTACTTTAAGCAGAAGTTCCACATACAGGTCTTTTCAGGCGCAGAAAGCAACAGGCATTTTTAATCACCAACAGCTTCTATACCCCTAACCACCAGAGAAACAGCAAAATAGGTACCTGTAACCGTCCGCAGCTTATAGAGAGACAGGCAGGAAACCAGTACCTTATAGAGAGACAGGCAGGAAACCAATACCTTATAGAGAGACAGGCAGGAAACCAATACCTTATAGAAAGACAGGCAGGAAACCAGTACCTTATAGAGAGACAGGCAGGAAACCAATACCTTACAGAGAGGCAGGCAGGAAACCAATACCTTGTAGAGAGACAGGCAGGGCAGGAAACCAATACCTTATAGAGAGACAGGCAGGAAACCAATACCTTGCAGAGAGACAGGCAGGAAACCAATACCTTATAGAGAGACAGGCAGGAAACCAATACCTTATAGAGAGACAGGCAGGAAACCAATACCCTATGAAAGACAGGCAGGAAACCAATACCTTATAGAGAGACAGGCAGGAAACCAATACCTTATAGAGAGACAGGCAGGAAACCAGTACCTTATAGAGAGACAGGCGGAAACCAGTACCTTATAGAGAGGCAGGCAGGAAACCAGTACCTTATAGAGAGACAGGCGGAAACCAATACCTTATAGAGAGACAGGCGGAAACCAGTACCTTATAGAGAGACAGGCAGGAAACCAGTACCTTATAGAGAGACAGGCGGAAACCAATACCTTATAGAGAGACAGGCGGAAACCAGTACCTTATAGAGAGACATGCAGGAAACCAATACCACATTGCTGAGGACGAGCTTTGAGTACTGGGTGTGAATCAGGGGAAAAAAACAGAGAGAGAGAGAGAGAGAGAGAGAGAGGGGGGGGGGATTGAATGATTGATTGATTGATTGATTGATTGATTGGTTGATTGATAATCTTTATTCCCAAGGGTAACAGAGAAGAAAGAAAATGCTTTTTTCTCTCCATCTGGCCCTTGTCTCAGTGCAGGGCCTATGGATATCAATGAAGAACAGCTATCACACAACACAGAACTGATCGTAACAAGAACAGTGATGATTCATAATAGCATTGAAGAAAAAGAGAGAGAGTGAGAGAGAGAGAGCGAGAGAGAGAGAGAGAGAGAGAGAGAGAGAGAGAAAGAGAGAGAGAACTCAGAACTCAGAAGCAGTTTAATGTACTTCGGCCTTGGGCCACAATACAATACAATCGGGAGGGAGGGGTAAGGGATGATAAATGGATTAAATGGAAGGGGAGGGGGGGGGGCGTCAAAGCAATGGTCATAATATTTTCATCTTGACAGCTTAGAATCCAAATAAGAATACGAACGCAAAGACACATTTTATAGACTGCACGATTATCACACAGTTTAACTTGTTACACAGCCAATGCCGTTAAGAGTAGTGGCCTCTGAGCAAATTAAACTACTGAATTGGAGCGAGTGAAACAATACATCAAAAATAAATAAATGTAAATGTTCAACCTTGAGAAGTCATTTTCTTCCTAATATTATTAGCATGAAACACATACCTAGACAAATTATGCCTGTGGGTGGCATTATTTACTTTAAGCAAATCAGGGAGTGGTAAAAATTTACAATCTCCCAAAAACTTTATTCTAAGGTCATCATACATGAAGCACTCGAATAAAAAATGGAATTCATCTTCAATTCTGGTATTACAAAAAGGACATAACCTATCTTGGCTGTTACTACTATATCGATGGACATTGTTGTTAAGTGGCAAAGCATTTAATCTTGCTTGTGAAACAGCGACTCGAAAGCAATATGTATCCATGCAACTGATATATTTCTCTTTTTCGAAAATGGTTTTAAAGGATCTGTAACTATCATACCTATCTCGATCTCTAATAGATCCAGTCCATTCCTGAATAAAGAAATCCACGAGTCTTTGTTTAAATAGACATAAAAAAGCCTTAACATCTCCAACACCCTGCTGCAGCCACACAATGTTAAATCCAGTTTCACATAGAATTTGTCTTATCTGAGAAGCCCAACATGTCTTTCCAGATTTATCCACATCAAGCAACATTAAATAAGCATTGTATGGGAATCTGTCAGGATTCATTCGTAACAGTTTAAACCAGTATCTAAGGGAATTAGTGTAGGAGTTAATATAAAGTGGGTATCGTCCCAAGTCACCATACACCATTTTATTTGGTGTCCTTAGTGGTACTCCCAGAAATCTTTTGCAGGCCATCAAATGTACTTTCTCTATTTCCTCTAATCTTTGTAGGCCCCATATTTCAGAAGAATATAACAGAATGGGTTGGATTCTTACGTCAAAAATCTTAAAGAACGTGCTTGCATTCATTTCTTTATATTTCTGGAAAACTCGATTTAACTCCACAACAGCTTTCTTACCCTTGGTCACGAAATGCTCTGTACCTAATTTAGCACTGATTTTTGTTGTGAAACAGAAACCCAGATAGCAATAATTATTAACTACTTCCAATCTTAGGCCATTGAAATACCATCGCTCGCGTTTTCCAAGAAACCCACCTTTCCTAAACACCATTACCTTAGTTTTTTCAATGTTAACAGTTAACTGCATGTCATCACAACAAGACTTCAATACATTTAATTGGTTTTGTAAGCCCCATGGAGTTGTAGAAATTAGAGCTACATCATCAGCAAAGAGCAAAATAAATATTTCCATAAGGTCTGGCAATAAATGAACGCCATGTCTTCCTCTTTCGCTCATATGATCTGCTACCTGGTTGATAAATATTGAGAACAATGTAGGGCTCAACACGCATCCTTGTCTCACACCAATCGGGCATTCAAAGAACTCAGATATATCAGAATTTGCACAAACACATGAAAGTAGGGATTCGTACATTGCTGTTAAAGACGCAAAAAACTTCCCCTCTACTCCTTTACTTCTGATGCAATCAATTAACTTATCGTGTCTAACCGAATCGAAAGCTTTTTTAAAATCCACAAAAGCAACATACAATTTTTTACCTTTTTTGCTCAAACACTTCTGAACAATCGCATACAGATTGAAAATCTGGTCAACGGTGGAGTAATCTTTTCTGAACCCAGCTTGGCTTTCTGATAATAACTGATTGTTTTCCAACCATGTGTACAATCTCGTGTTCAATATAGAAGTGTAACATTTGGATAAAATACTTAGCAAAGATATACCTCTGTAATTATCTACATTTTTCGGATCTCCCTTTTTATGAATTGGAATTATAACTGCTTTTGACCAATCTTTTGGATAGATGCCTTTATCAAAAATTGAGTTGAACAGCTTTATAATAAAAGAGCGAACCTGTCTGCCGCCATTCTTCAGCATTTCAGCTGTAATTCCATCTAATCCACACGCCTTTCCCGACTTCAGTTTATCTATTGCTCTATTTACCTCCTCTTCCGAAATACTTCTGTTTAAAACATGGTCCAGATGATCCGTTAAATCTATTTCTGGGCCTAAGTAGCCAGTATGTGCAGCTGTGTCAGTTTGGAATACAGCCTTGAAATGATTAACCCAATCCACCGTTTTTATGTTATTCGTGGATTTATCTCTGTTGCCATGTCCCATATTTTTAAGCTGTTTCCAAAAACATGATGGATTCAATAAATTATTGGCAAGAGATTCTGCTTTCAACTTCCTGAACTCTCGTCGTTTAGTTTTCAGTAAGTGCTTGTACTTTTTCCGTTCTTGGACGTAGATCAGTTTGTCTGTTATTTCCTTAGTTTTTCTAAAACGGTTCAGCGTTCTTCTGGCTTCTTTTTTAGCTTGATCACATTCTGTGTCAAACCATTCTGATCGCTTGTTCTGATCAGAACGAGATTTAAAGGACATGCACTCACTAGCTTCAGTTAGGCTTTGAACAAACAGTGTCAATGCATTATCAACATCGGAATCCAACAAATTAAAAGCCAATATAAGTTTGTTCTGTATGTTATTACTATTCAGCCTGTTGACAAAAATATCCTTTTTGTCATCGTTCCACCTGATTCTTTCTATTGAACTACTTTCATCTTTCATCATTTGTTCATTGCATGCTTCAGTTCCAACAACCTTCAGATCAACTCGCATTACAACTGGCAAATGATCTGAGTCTACAATACTTTCGACATCAACTGCAGCAATATCAATGAATAAAAATAGTTCACTTGATGCTACAAAGTAGTCTACTGTACTACAGCCTAGAGATGAGATATAAGTGCAGCTATCATCAAAATTCTTTTCACGTAGACCATTTAAAATAACACAATCAAATATATTACAAATTTCAAGCAACTGGTTACCAAAAACATTTATAACACTGTCCTGAGAATTTCTACAAAATTCATTTACAACAGAGGCATTTGGGCCGATGAAATCTATATTATCTTCTACAGAAGAATAATTACAACACCCTGTTCTGGAATTGAGATCTCCAGTTAACAGAATGTAGAAATCATTGTAGGAGTGTTGAAGGTCTAATATGATTTGTTCCAAAACTTCCAAACCAAAACCATCGTATTGGTCTTTCCAAAACACAGAATCATGTGGATGAATATATGAACAAATTAGCATTATATGGCGATCAGTTGAAAACAGATCTTTATGAACTTTAATAATGACAGCATGAGGGCTTTGTATTTGAATTTGTTCAACGTACTTTTCAAATTTCTTCTTAATCATAACAATTATTCCACCAGAGTATCGACCTTGATGGGAAAGCTTCTTTGCTTTTATCGAAAAAATTTTGAAGTTACCAAACAATGGGGAATTTAAATCATTTGCCATAAATGTCTCAGTTAGGCATATAAAATCGTGTAACAAAAGAAAGTTGGTAAACTCGTTATTATCCAGTTTTGGTAGAAGGCCATTGACGTTGTAATTGAGAAATTTTACTTCTGATTTATTTATATTATCTATATTATTCACAATACTACTTTTCTGCTCTTTTTCAGCCGATCTATCAGCCCTCGCAGATTGGGAGGTTTCATCGTCAGTACTTTTGCTCCATGATACTGTGGCCCGGCCGATTTCCTATTTTTTGTTACCTGGACGACTGTTTGATTTGCTGCGTTTACAAGCCTCATTTACCTTGAAGCGATCATTAGATGATGCTCTCAACAGAGAATCGAGGATGCTGCTTTGACTGCCTGTCCTCTGTGACATAGCTGATTTATTTGGACAGTCTGTTTGTCTGAGTGAGGCAGTTCGTCGAGGTGGCCTGTCCTGTATAGTTGTCCTTGATGAGACAGCATTGTCTTGTTGTTTATCTTCATGGACTGTTGTACCTTGAGTAGTTTGTATTTCTTGCATTTCTGACAAGCCAATGTCGGTGCATGTATCTGTCACAGTATCGTTTGGATTGTCAGCTAGAACCGAATCAGTCTGTGTCGATATTTTGTCTGTGTCATCTTGGCCGTCACAATGTGCATTCGATTCTCTGTGTTCATCCGTCTGTCCCTGTCTGTCGGTGTTAGAGATTTTCTCGTCTGTAATCTCTACTCTGTTGTCTATCAATTCTTGTCTGTTGTGGATTGAGTCCTGGCTTTGTGCGTGGGCATCATGAACATCGTTTAACACCACACCATCCTTCATGCCAGTTTTGTCTTGGATTTCATCAGCATGGAAATCTTTGTTCTCATCGCACAGAGCAATGTCATCATTGTTATCGACATTCCTTTGAAGCACAGTGTGGCACCCTTCTGTTGGTTTAGAGACAAGACAATCTCTGTTATGACTATCCTGGTCACTATTGTTGGTCTTCACTGGAGTGTCAGGTACTTGAGTGACGTTCTGCACTCTCAGACTGCTCGGGACTGTGCTGGGTGGTCCGTACCTCTCAGATATTCTGCTGTTCTGGTCTTTCACAAACACTGTCCTCTTGTATTCAGCCATACCTGGACCTCCTTGTCTCACCACCTCGCTAAACAAGCGGTTGCCTGGCACCACAGGCACTGCATGTCTCTGGCTGTGACTCCGGGATGAGGGACAATTCTGATGTTCCTTGTTTCTGATAGATCTGGTGCCCATGTGGTTACCTCTTGTTTCCAGATTTGTGTATGAATGAGGCTGAGATCCGGTGTTGATGACATGTTCCTGGCTGTTGTCGGTGGATGACTGGTAAGGAAAGTCGTTTTTATCATATTCCAGAACCAAGCGCCTGGTGTGTCTGGCTGATCGGTCACGGCTGTCACTCCTGTGACCTTGCACGTCGGTGTACTGGGTAGAGTCATGGAATTGCCGTCTTCTGGGCAGGGAGTACCGTCGATCCCCACCATCATGGTGCTGATGAAGATCATGATGCTGGTGAGGATCACGGTGCTGGTGAAGATCCTCCTTGTACCGAGCTCGTGTTGACTTTCTCTCCCTCACTTGCAGTTTCCCATTGTAAATATAAGCAGTCTTTCCCAAACTGCGATAGTAGTCAACCCTATCTTTCTGGCGAGTAGTAAGATCTGATGATACTCTGATGCCATCCTGTCTCATGTTATCTCTGATTTGTCTGTCACCCAATACCGCCATTTTGTCGGCCCATCGGCAAAACTGTACAAGGATTGGACGAGGGTCACTTCCCTGAGGACGAGGTTTTCCTAGGCGGTAGGCCTTCACAATGTCTTCCTGTCGCCAGGTGCTTGCAGAGTCGTAATAGTTTAGGGTTTCTGTAATAACTTGTATCGTCGTGCCGTTGTTCTCTCTTCTGTACTCTTCAACATTGATGAAAATAAGATTGCACGCTCTTGAGTTTTGTTCAACGTTTTCAAGTTGGTTTTCCACTTTGTCTAGTCTCTCCATCAGAATCCGTCTATCTTCTTGTAGATCTTCTATGTTCTCTTTGTTTTCTTCCACACACTCTTTTACCTGACACATGTCACTCAGAATGCGTTTAAAGTTGTTATCTATGCTTTGTATTTTTTCGTCCATATTGTTCTTTATGTAAGCAGAATGCATTTGTAGTTCATGTTGCATTCTTTTAAAATGCCAGTCAATAAACTGAATAATATTTGGCTGTAGATCCGGATGCGACATTCTGTCTGGCGCCTATGTTACCTTCCCGATAAACTTGACCACGTCACAACAGTACTTGCACAACAAAGTTTACACACGGATCACGGGAACGCACAAAATAACAATTTCACATACCTGTGTAGCGACCCAGATAGCTCCAATATGTTTACCTACACAACTTCCAGAACCAGAGCTGAAGGAGGTGACGACCTCTCTGCCAGCCAGAGACGCCAGTACAGTCACTACCAGCCACAGAGACGCCAGTACAGTCAGCGGACAGCCAGTGCTCGGAACCATCCGTGTTTTAGTGCACAGAGCGACACATGGGGGGCCGGTCCGACATCGTGGAGCACAACATGGCAGTGAAAGGGGGGAATGCACAATAATCCAGCACAGGAGTCACACTAAAGCACAACACATCGTAGGATGACCAGTGTGAAGATCACAATGCATGGAGTGGGCCGGTAACAACACAAATAGGCGGGATGTGATCAACGAAGACTGCAGCAGTCAGTCACATCAGTCCATCCAGAAAATTAATCACATCACCGGCACATTTTGGCACAAATTTTATATCTTCGTCTGCAGAATGATGTCAGATTTACAAATTTGCAGAAGCAGAAGTCGATTGCACTTCCTATCGCGCGTAATTAAGCAAACAATTAATAATTTACGCAGAGCGGCAAAAATACACCCACCACCAACTCTTGAGAACAACTCAGTCCGAAAGAGAGAGAGAGAAAGAGAGAGAGAGAGAAAGTGAGAGAGAGAGAGAGAGACAGCGAGCGAGAGAGCGAGAGAGAGAGAGAGAGAGAGAGAGAGAGGGGGGGGCGATTGATTGACTTATTGATCTTTAATACTGAAGGAGAAAGATTTTAGACCTGGGCCCAGTCTGAGCAATAGCCCCTCTACAGGAGCCCGCGGTTACATGGATTGTAGCGTTTACTTGTGGAGCTGACGATCCTGAGTTCGAACCACACGTTGGGTATGCTTTACTCCTTTTCTTTTTCTCTCCCTCCCCCCTCCCCCCCCCCCCCCAATCCCCCCCACCGCCCATGTTCTTGTTCTTTTTCGCGTTATTCTTGGGGTACGCTTTTTTCTCTTCGTATTTTGTTTTTCCTTTTCTTATTTATTTTTTTTGGCTCGAGAGCTGACTCAGGCCATCCAGCAGTAGATGGGTACCTCACCTACCTGATTCAGTTCAGAATCAGGGATGGTTAAAAGGCGGGGGAAGGGGAGAGGGATGGTCTCCGCTTGCCGTGATGCCGTGCCCTTGACTTCACGGTGAACCTGTGACAGTTCGCTGTCCTACGGCCAGTAGGCTATGGACATTTACTAAAGGCTTTTTTTTTTTTTTTTTTTTTTCAAACCTGGTCTTACCAGCTGTGCTTGTCATATATATACATGTGGAAGAGACGCTGGGGACATGCTTAAGTCCTTGTGATGTGTAAATGCTGATTATGTGAATCGGAGGAAAAGAGAGAGAGAGAGAGAGAGAGAGAGAGAGAGAGAGAGAGAGAGAGAGAGACAGACAGACAGACAGACAGACAGACAGACAGACAGAGACAGAGACAGAGACAGAGCGAGAGAGAGAAGGTACTTAAGTTCTTATGATTCATGAAAACTGAAGTGAATCGGAGAAAAACGTGGAAGACCGAAGGAGGAGCAGGAAGAGTAGCAACAGGAGAGAGAGAGAGAGAGAGAGAGAGAGAGAGAGAGAGAGAGAGAGAGAGAGAGAGAGAGAGACAGACAGACAGACAGACAGACAGACAGACAGACAGACAGACACAGACAGGTAGACAGACAGACAGACAGACAGACAGACAGACAGAGAGAGAGACAGACAGACAGACAGACAGACAGACGGAGATGGACACAGAATAGATTAGACGAAGGAAAAAACAAGGCGTTTTAAAGTCATAAAATACTTATGTTTGTTTTTTTTCAAAATCAGTAAATGCTGTATGATTTGAGGGATTTTTTTTTCTGAATCACTAGTAACTTTCGTCTATTCTTTTGAAAGCACAGGTCCAGGTAAATGTTTGATATGGAATCGAAAGTCATATATCCATTCTGCTCTTTTGAAAGTGCGTATCTAAGTAATTTCTTGAAACAGAATTTAAAAAAAAAAGATTCAAAGCAAACAAAAAAATTATTTCTAAAGTACCGCCAAAAAATGTGAATATTTTAATGATAATGATCCAACCCATATTAAAGCCACGCTGGTGTTCACAGGTGATTTTTTTTCTGAACCCATTGATCATGTAACCTACAATTGTTGATGAACTCATCGTTCGTCACTCGCTTTACAGTGGCAACACTCCTACAAATACCTGGGTTCCTTAACAGTCTCCTAAATAGAAGTGACGTAATCAATTTTGGTTTTTAAATTCTGAACATTTTCCTTAATCAGAAGTTGTAGTTAAATCAAAACAAACAAACAAACAAACAAAAAAAGTTCAGCTCCTAACAACCCTTTGTTATGTTTTGTAATTAGAACGAAAATATCACACACACACACACACACACACACACACACACACACACACACACACACGCACGCACGCACGCACGCACGCACGCACGCACGCACGCACGCACGCACACACACACACACACACACACACACACACACACACACACACACACACACACACACACACGGGCTCGCACGCACGTACACACATCACACACACACACACACACACACACACACACACACACACACACACACACACACACACACACACGCACGCACGCACGCACGCACGCACGCACGCACGCACACATGCACGCACGCATGCAAGCACACACACACACATACATGGGATCCATCCCAGTTGCTCTCTCTCTCTCTCTCTCTCTCTCTCTCCCTCTCTGTCTCTCTGTCTCTCTGTCTCTCTCTCTCTCTCTCTCTCTCTCTCTCTCTCTCTCTCTCTCTCTCTCTCTCTCTCTCTCTCTCTCACGGCATCCCAGGACAGCGGGCACTCAACTCCTCCTTCCCTGCGTCCAGCCCTTACTGATGTCATGGAGATACTGCAGTCCATGAAAAATTCAAAACGCTGCAACAAACAGTAAGCTTGTTGAGGTGGAACGGTGTATGAAAGGACTGAGAGAACAGTACGTTGAGGGCAGGTCAAAACGAAATAACCTCCTATTTTATGGAATAAATAAGGATCAAAATGAATCCAGTGAACAATGTGAATGCAAATTACGTGATGTCATAGCTAATAAGTTTGGCATAAGCACTGACATTGAGTTTGACAGGGTTCATCGTTCAAATGGCAGATATGATTCCCCGATTATCGCAAGATGCACATTCTACAAAAACAAAGTTCAAATTCCGAAAGAAAAACAGAAACTGCAGGGCACCAATATTTTCTTTTTTTTTTTTTTTTTTGCTGTCCCAACCTCTGCGCCACCTCAGAGGCAGTGCACCCACGCCGCTCATTCCGACACCCCGTCCACAGCCACAGCCCGGTCAGCCCCGCCGCAGCCCCGGCACCGACAATCCACAGGGAGCAGTCAATGTCAAGTCGTCAAGAGGCAACCCACCGGAGGAGACACTGCACTGCTGCCGAGTCACTTCGGTGGTGTTCAGTGTCGCCTGTTCTGATCTAACATACGCATGCAGGACACCACCTACTAAGCCCCCTACTGACGACAATAATTGCTTAGTCGCGGAGCCGGCGTGAGTGAGCTCTCCCTCCGGAGGGCGCCACCACGTCCGTCCAACGACAGCCCCCATGGACTCGCCGATACCGGTGACCCTGACGGAACCAAACCAAGGCCACAGACGTGGAGAGGACATCGAAACTGAGGTCACCATGAGAGCAGGGCATGAAGGGCCACAGAATTTGAGACTTTTTTTAAATTTGGAATGCTGATCGATGAAAATGAGGATGATGAAGATGATGCTACGGATTTCCATTTCGGTCTGAGACTACATGACAGGGCTGTACTCTACGCTTCCTTCCATAATATATCCCGGCGTCAACCAGGCCCGAGAGATACAGGCACCTGCAGTGTTGGTCAGGAAATTTGAGCAACACTCTCAGAAACGCATCCATTAAGTGGATGAAACTCGACGGTGTGGTCCCAGTCTTCCCAACTGAGTCCGCAGCAAACTCAACTCTGGGTAGGAGCCGGTCGGGGCAGAAAAACCCACATGACTCTGATGGGATTCGAACCCACGACCTCCCAGCCGGGAGTCCGCGACGCTAACCATTTCGCCACGGCGGCTGGTGGCACCAATATTTTCACTGGGGAAGACTTCTCCTTCCGAGTGAGGGAGATAAGGCGCAAACTGTCACCCCACCTGAAAAAGCAAGAAATGAAGGGAAGAGAGCCACGGTGGTGTTTGACCACCTACTCATTGATGGTAAGAACTACTTCCTTGGTGAGGGTGACAGTTTGCATGACTCTAGATAGGATATTGGCCGGCCACTTTCTGGACGAACTTTTCCCTCTGATGACTGCAAGAGAGGGAACAAAGTTTACCGAGCACCGCCTGTGCGCTCACCTGTCAACCCTGTCAGTGGCACGCTTGAACTCTGTGCCGTTGATCTGGACAGCAAGGTCATGCCATCTGTTGTTGTTTTTGTTGTTTGTCCGTCGAGACGACGAAGACCATCTAGTCATCCTGGGATCGGGGTGAGTGCGTAGATGGCTGGTCAGGCCGATCTGCGCCCGGAAAGATCTATCACAGTATGGACAGGGGATGGTGGCAGCAGTTGGAGATCTGTTGGCGCTGGTCTTCCTGATCATCCTGCGCTGCTCAGCTGCAGCAGTTCTGTTACTTTCACAGGTTTCTGCACCTTTGCGGACAACTGATCGCCACCCATCTCTGTCCTGGGCAGTCTGCTCCCATGTTGTGTGGCTGATGTTGAAGGCCTTCAGGGAAGATTTAAGGTTGTCTTTGAAACGTTTCTTCTGGCCTCCATGAGAGCGTTTTCCTTGTTGTAGTTCGCCAAACAATAGTCTCTTTGTCAGCCGATGGTCTGGCATGCAAACTACATGACCTGCCCAGCGAAGCTGTGACTGCATCAGGATGGTGAAGATGCTAGGCAGGCCAGCACAAGTGAGGACTTCAGTGTCCGGAATCTTATCTTGCCACTTAATGCCCATGAGTCTTCTGAGGTAGGTGGTGTGGAAGTGGTTCAGTTTCCTGGCGTGACGCTGGTAAACCGTCCATGTTTCACAGCCATAGAGCAGTGTGGTTAGAACTATGGCCCGATACATCTTGATCTTGGTCTCTAGGGTGATGCCTCTCCTGTTCCATACGTTCTTGTGGAATCTCCCAAAAGCGGCACTAGCTTTGGCGAGCCGGGCATTCACCTCATCGTCGATGACAACGTTTCTGGACAGAGTGCTGCCTAGGTAGGTGAACTTATCCACCGCGTTCAGTAGCTGTCCAGTGATAGTGATGACTGGCTCAACGTATGGCTTTCCCGGGGCTGGCTGGTGCATCACTTCAGTCTTTTTTGTATTGATTGTCAAGCCGAAGTTGTTGCAAGCAGCAGAGAACTTGTCAACACTGTGTTGCATTGTGGCTTCTGAGACAGCGTTCAGGGCACAGTCGTCCGCGAAGAGGAAGTCATTGACAGTGTCTGTCGAGACCTTGTTTTCGCTTGAAGTCTCCTGAGATTGAAGACTGATCCATCTGTACGTTACTTGATGATGATGCCTATCTCCGCGTCACTGAATGCATCAGTCAACATAGCCGAGAACATGAGGCTGAACAGAGTGGGAGCAAGAACACAACCCTGCTTCACTCCGTTTGAGACTGGGAACGGTTCAGATGTCTCGCCGTTGTCTTGGACTCTGGCCAGCATGCCGTCGTGAAGTTGGCGTACGATGGCAATGAACTTTCTGGGGCATCCGTACTTCGCCATAATTCTCCAAAGCCCCTCCAATGACAGCGTGAGTGAACATGTGCAACACACGCTCTACGCAAAACCAAAATGCTTCTCTCTTTTTTTTGTTTTGTTTTTGCTATGGGACGTAAATGGGCTGCTATCAGAAATACCTTATTCGGGTTTCGTGTCCTATGTGTGTGAATTTGATTTTGTTTGTTTAGTTGAGACATTTACTGAGGAATTTCCGTTTGACGTATTTACTGGGTATAGACTATTTTGTAAACCTGCGGTTAGATTTACTAAACATGGTAGAAGATCGGGAGGACTTGTTTGTTTAATAAGAAATGATGTTTTTCCTTACGTTAAAAGTGTTGATATGGACCATGTTAATTGTTGCATGTTTTTGCTCGATAAAGAGTTGCTTGGCTTAGAGAAAGACATTCTGTATGTTTGTACATATATACCTCCAGAAGGATCTCCATTCTACACTTATTTTGATATTGACAATGGAATTGATGTGCTTGAAGAATGTTTAACTGATTTTCTATTGCAGAATGACATCCATATTATTTAAACAGTGATTTGAACAGTAAAACTACTGATGTTTATCAAGATTATTCTGTAGAAAATAATTTTGATCCTCAATTCAACAATTCGTCTCCTGATCTGACCGGACATTCAACTGACCATATTCTGCACAACTACGGGAAACTATTATTGAATGTGTGTACTGCATTAGATTTGTGCATTTTGAATGGCGTGTGTAAAGGCGACTAGGATGGTTACTATGCGTTTATATCTGATTCTGGGAGCAGTGTCACAGACTATTTCGTTTTCTCACATGAACTTTTTATGATTTTGTTTTGTGAATTACCAGTAGCTGACCGTATTGATTCCGACCGCTCGCCAGTGACAGCATGTATCGTTTTTCCAAAGCCACTTCCACCTGATAATTCTATTCAAAAGGAGGGTTGTGTTATACATAAACTTGTGTGGGACGAGAAGTGTGCTGATATGTATTTCAGTGTGTGCAGTGAAGAAATACACACCAAAATTGATCTTGCACTTGATTTAATGGATGATAACGTCAATGATGCTCTTAAAATTGTTAATGATGGTATAACGGAAAGTGTTGAATCCATGAAAAAAAATGTATATCATTTAACAACAATGAAAGTGTATGTAAGAGGTTTGATTTAGAATGTAAACGTTGTAAAAGAAACACTAGAAGATTGTTGCGAGTATTTCTTCGTTCAGTAACATTTGAAAAGAAAACAGAAATAATAATTGAAAAGAAAAATGAATATGTAATTGCCAGACGTGAATATGAAATTTATTAAAACGGGAGAGGAAACAATTCAACAAGCTTTATGAGATAAATCTGTAATGACCGTGAAAAACCAAAAAGAATTTTGGGACGTTGTTTATAATGCATCTTTCAAAAGAAAACAGCCAAAAATAGCTTATCCATTGATTCATGGTTTCAATATTATAAAGCCTTGCTGGAGACGGATGCTGGCAACACAGTAAATGAGGATTCAGCTGAAGTTGAAATGGAAGGCTACATGAATCGTCCAGTCTCTAAAGAAGAAATATTGCTCGCTTTAAAAAAAAACAAACAAACAAAAAACAAAAACAAAAAACCGACTAAAAAACCGTAAAGCAGCTGGTCCCGATGGCATTATCGCCGAACTCTTCAAGAATTCGAAAGATCAGGCTGTACATTTTTTTTCCTGAAATTATTCATTAAGCTTTTTGACAGTGGTGTATTCCCTGACATCTGGTGTGAATCTGTTATTCAATCTATTTTCAAGAATGGTGATGTCAACAGCCCAAACAATTATAGAGGGATTTCCTTGAGCGATGTCAGCAGTAAACTACTTGGTATAGTGATAAATAACAGATTGCAAGAATGGGTAGAAGAACACAATATTACAGATGATTATCAAGCTGGATTTAAGAAAGGGTACTCAACAGTTGACCACATGTTTTCCTTACTAACTGTCATACAAAAACAGTTTTGTTACAACCGAAAATTTTATGTTGCATTTATAAATTTCGAAAAAGCTTTTGACACGATCAATCAAAATCTTCTCTGGCCAGTTCTCTTGAAAAATGGTGTTGAAAGTAAATAGTTCAAATGTATAAAAGTGTGTACCATGATGTAAAAGCGAGAGTTCGATGCGGTTCTGTGTGAACTGATTACATTGCCTTTACGTCAGGACTAAGACAAGGAGATGCATGCAGCCCTGTTCTGTTCTCTCTTCTTTTAAACGAAATAAGCTTTAGAAGTTATTAACAATGGAAGACATGGCTCTAGATTTTCACTTGACGCGTTTGAATTATTTATTCTGTTGTTGGCTGACAATACCGTTTTGATGGCAGAAACAGTTACAGGTCTGCCAACACAATTGAATAGCTTACAACATGCTGCAGCATCTCTTCAACTTAAAGTTAATATGATTAAAAGCAATATCATAGTATTTCGGAATGGTGGATATTTGAGTGTGATGGAAAAAATGGTTATATAACGGTGAAAGAATGCCTGCGTATGGATACTTAGGAATGTTTTTCTCTCCGCGCTTGAGGTTCACTGCTGCATGTAAAGACATTGCAAGCAGAGCGAAGAATGTTTTGATTTATCTTCTTAAAAGATTATTCATGTTAGATAACAGCTCCTTTAATTTATTTATGAAATTATTTGATTCTCAGATACAGCCAATTGTGCAGTATGGCTCTGAATTATGGGGCCTAGACAATGCTGTTGTCCATTGTGTCCATTGAATTCTGCTGTTAAGTGTGTTCACTACTGCCTTAAGCTGATACAAATGGAGAATCACAGGATTCCACGCAAAGCTTATGATATGTTATTTGACCTTGATTTAAAATGTAAGAAAAATTGGGTAACAAATGTTCGCATATGTTTGTTTAAATATGGATTTGGTTTTGTTTCGGCAAGTCAAGGTGTTGGAAATGTTCATGGCTTTATACGTTGTTTCAAGCAAAGGCTTATTGACTGTAGGTGGCAAACTTGGTCCGATCATATCGAAACTAGTGACAGATTCTTGTATAGAGCTTTTTGCAATGACCACAGTTAAAAACCTTATGCACATTTAGATATTGATAGGCATCTAAAATACGATTACATTTAGGCTCGGGATTTCTGAGCTGGCATTACATCGCTACCGATACAAAACGTTTATGTTCAACGATTTAATTTGTCCCTCATGTACTGAAAGTGAGGAAAGTGAGTTGCATTTTGCTCTCTGTTGCCCAGCTCTTAAACGTATGTATACGCGAAACGTTAATTAAACCTAAATATTATAGGCATCCTTCACTGTTTAAATTGAGTTTGTTGATGCCATCGACCAAACCTGAAGAAATATCCGGGATGTGATATTTCTGTGTTTTTTGTATAAAGGACTTGAAATGAGAAGTGTTGTGACTTCTTGAAAGGTACATGAATACATTTATATTATCGTTAGCTTGTTTGTTGAATCTGTTATATTTCTTCACTCAGTTACATGATCACATTCCCCTTCATGATGGGCTGAGGCCTAATATGAACAAAATATCTTGAGTCTTGAGTCTTGAGTCTTGAGTATCTCTCTCTCTGTCTGTCTGTTATCTGTCTGTCTGTCTGTCTGTCTCTCTCTCTCTCTCTCTCTCTCTCTCTCTCTCTCTCTCTCTCTCTCTCTCTCTCTCTCTTAACGCATGTATTCACACACGGAAACTCAGTCTGAAAAGTCCTCCGCAGGAACTGAAGTGGGCTGGAATCTCTATGCCTGTTGATTCCGTATAACACTCCTCTAAAAGCCGCCTCAGAAGGGAATCGAACCCATGACCCTGGATTAAAGAAAAAAAAGCATCATCCAGTGGGCTAATCAGGCCCCTTCTGTAAATGCTCAATCAGTCATTGGCTTTTATATTGTTAGAGCTGTCAATCTGAGCATTTTATGTACATGTTTTGTTGGGTGGAGGGGGCGGGGGCGGGGGGAGGGGGGGTTCAAATATTCACTTTGACCGTTTACAGACTGGACCAGGTCATTTAATAGCCTGTCATCATTGTCCTTTATCTCTGCTGTCAATCAGTCAGATATTCTGCTTGAGCTTCGCAGGAGACGAGGAAGGGAGTTAGGGGGGGGGGGGGGGGGGGGGGGGGGGAGAGCAGACAGACAAAAGAAAAACACAAAAGGATCGAGCGACAGTGTGTGAGAAGGAAGAAGAAGGGGAGGGGGAGGGAGGGAGGAGATGGGTGGCAGGGTGAGGGTGGAGGGTGGTGTGTGTTGTGTGTGGGGGGGGGGGGGGGGGGGGGGCGGGAGTGACACCACAGAGTCTTGAGCAAGACAGGAGACGACAAGCAGTGAGATGAGGGGCCAGAAGGATGATGAGTGGTCACACAAGGAGGTGCTGGAGGCCTCGCGGCCACCACCATGTCATTGAGTTTTTCAACGCATGCTTTGTTTGTTTCTTTCTCTCTTCGTTGTTGTTTGTTCGTTTGTTTGTTTGATGTACTGAATGACGCCGCTCCTCTTCTCCACTGATGTAGGTGGAGACCAGGAACATCCACACACAGGTCATACTGACGTTGTGTCACACCGTGTCGTCACCAAGTCACAACACGGAGTTCGTGCACGTGCACCCAGCTTGGCCCTCTTCAAGACGTCTGCCGCGTGTTTGTGGACTCCTGAGGAGTGGGACGAAGAAGAGGAGGAGGAGGAGGATGGGGCAGGAGAGAGAGAGAGAGAGAGAGAGAGAGAGAGAGAGAGAGAGAGAGCACAGAGAGAAGAGAGGTTGGGGGAGGGGGAGGAGGTGGGTGGGTGGGTGGAGAGAGACTCGTCATTGACGAACAGCTGTCCTGCAAGCCCAGCATAGGCCAGTGCGGCACAGCACAGCACAGCACAGCACAATACAGCATGGCAGCTTGCAGCACAGAGCGAGCCGAGACAACAAGCAGCAGCAGTAGCAGCAGCAGCAGCAAGCAGTAGTAGTAGGCAAAGAGACCGACGAAGAGAGAGAGAGAGAGAGAGAGAGAGAGAGAGAGAGAGAGAGAGAAAATCAATAGGTGACTGGCCAGCTTGCCGTGTTCCCGACACAGTGCACAATGACGTCATGACGAGGCGGGGAGGCGATTGGTGGATAGCGTCCCTTTACTAGGTGATTATGCAGAGCGGTTTGGGGGCTGCCTGCGCTGTCGTCGTTTGCTGGCCCCCCCTCCTTGTATGTAGCCTGTGCTTTCTGGTGACAATGGCCGCCGCCGCTAGCCGCTGCAGTGGTCACGGATAGCCCCCGTCGCCGACCACCGCTCTGTGCCACCGCCGCCGCCCTCCACCCCCTCCTCTTCCCAACCCCCGACCGGGCCTTTTCTTTTTTGCAGACATGGATTTGAACCCCAACGGGCCCGGACCCCAGCCCTGACAGCCATGCGCCGTTCACTGGGGCCTCCAGCCAGTCGCTCCAATGCCGACGACGTTTGTGCCGCGGAAAGCCCAGCCGTCTCTCCATCCTCCACCACCACCACCTCCACCACCGCAGTCGTCGTTGTAGTAGTAGTAGCAGCAGCAGCAGCAGTAGCAATAGCAGCAGCAGCAGCAGCAGCAGCAGCAGCACCGCAACCCCGACTCAGCCTTCATCGCTCTCCAAGCCGACGCAGCAGCCGTCGACCCCGTCCTTGAGGTAGGGGGGTGGAGGGGGGAAGAGGAGGAGGAGGAGGAGGAAGGGCGGAGGACTGAGGGAGACTAAACCAGGGGAGGGACCCGTGACCATGTCGGCCTCAAGGCGCCCTTCCCTGCCCCCGATGCCCGACCTCAGTCACCTGACGGAGGAGGAACGCAAAGTCATAGAGGATGTTCTCCGCCGGCAGAGGGAGGAGGAGGAGAAAGAGCAGGAAGTGATCAGGTGAGTGCCCGACCTTTGTTTCTTTCATTTTTGTTTTTCAACCTATTCCCCACCCACCTTTTACTCAGACCCCCCCCCCTCTCCCCCACCTTGTCCCTGTCGCTCCTGGACCCGGGGAGTTCCAGGGACGGGAGGAGCGGCAGCACCACGACGACGACGACAGTCTGGTCCGTCCGGAGTCCCTGACCCTCGCTCCACCCGCCGCCATCTTGATTTGGAAATGAGGCCGTGGGTAGGACGGTGCCAGAATCTGTACCGCCATGTTGATCGCTGGCTAGTGGAAGTAGAGGGGAGAGAGAGAGAGAGAGAGAGAGAGAGAGAGAGAGAGAGAGAGAGAGAGAGAGAGAGAGACCCCTCCACCGACTTTCTTTCCTAGCCGTCCTTTCCCACCCTTCCCCGCTCTCTCTCTCCCTCCCTGTCCCTGGGGTTCACCCTGACTGGGGGGAGTCTCAGTCCCCAGTGGCATGGGTCTCCTTTCTGTTTGTTCTGTACTTTCATCTGTCTTCGGCCTCACGCTCACTCAGTCATTTTTTTTTAAAGGATCCGGTGGGGGGTTTTTTTTGGTGTTTTTTTTTTTTTTTTTTTTGGGGTGGTGGTGGTGGAGGTGTTCTTCTCTTCCCCCCCTCCCCAAATTCAGACTCCCACCCCCCCCTCCCTGCTCACTCTCTCGCCTCTTTCCGCTCCCGCCTCCCCTGCCCAACCCTCCCCCCTCCCCTCCCCGAAAACAATAACGATAAACAAAACAAACAAAAAAATGGGAAGACGACAGACAGCATTGGCAGATATGCTGCGACTGCTGCCGAAAAGGAACACACCACAACGCTCGTCTCTTGGAGGCAGAAACTGACTGTGCCCAATAGTAGGACCACTCCTCCTCTCCCTCCTGCCCCACCCCCACCCCACCATCCCCCCTTCCCCATCACCACCCCACACCCCGTTTTCTTTCTCCTCTTCCACCCCCTTTCCCTTACCCCTCCCTCTTCTTCCTCCCACTTCGTCCTTCTCCCCCAGCGAACCCACACCCCCCCCCTCCCCATTCCTGCCTTGCCTCATCCCCCCCGTCCCCCCGCGAGCCTCCCCACCCAGCTGGAGCGGTGACATTTGCAGGGTGTGGGTGACATGTTTCTGCCAGTGCTGTTGCGCGCGGAGTCAGCGTCAGTGCCTCTGTCAGCTTTGTGTTGTAAACTACAGAGAGAGAGAGAGAGAGAGAGAGAGAGAGAGAGAGAGAGAGAGAGAGAGAGGTGGTGGTGGGTAAGGTGGGAGAGGGGAAAATGGGGGGGGGTATCTCTCTCTCTCTCTCTCTCTCTTCTCTCTCTCTCTCTCCTCTCTCTCTCTCTCTCTCTCTCTCTCTGTGAGTCCACACACACACGAGGTTTGGATATTGATTGATGGTGTGAGCAATGACTGACTGACTGACTGGGCAAGTGAGTCAGGCCTCCACCCAGTGTGTGTGTGTGTGTGTGTGTGTGTGTGTGTGTGTGGTGTGTGTGATGGTGTGGTGTGTGTGTGGTGTTGTGTGTGGTGTTTTGTGTGTGTGTGTGTCTTCTCTGTCCTGTCTCTGTCTTCCTCTCCCCTCTCCCTCTCTTCGCGCCGCGCGCGCGCGTATGTGTGTGTATGTGTGTGTGTGTGTGTTGTTTTCTCTCTCTCCCCCTCTCTCTCCCTGTTGTGTGTGTGTTGTGTGTGGTGTGGTGGTGTGTGTGTGGTTTCTCTCTCTATGTCTGCCTCTCCCCCCCCTCTCTCCTGTGTGTGTGTGTGTGTGTGTGTGTGTGTGTGTGTGTGTGTGTGTGTGTGTGTGTTTATGAGTGAGAGAGAGAGAGAGAGAGAGGGAGAGGAGAGGTGAGGGAAGGGTGAGTGAGATGATGTGTAGGACTTTTGTTGGTCTGTATATCTACGTATGTATCTATGGAGAATCAAAATCACAATTCCGTTATCCTCAAAAACCAGTGTATACACATAACGCGGCCACGAAGAAGAATATTCAATGTCTTTGCTACTGAAATTTCGATGTCAAAGAAGAATACTCAATGAGTATGTTTGTGTGTATACGCGCGCGCGTACGCACGTATGTGTGAATGTGTGTGTGTGTGCGCGAGTGGTGTGTGTGTGTGTGTGTGTGGTGTGTGTGTGTGTGTGTGTGTGTGTGTGTGTGTGTGTGTGTGTGAGTGAGAGGGGGGTATTGTGTGTGTGTGTTGTGTGTTGTTGTGTGTGTGTGTGTGTGTGTGAGTGTGAGGGTGAGAGAGAGAGAGAGAGAATGAGAGAGAGAGAGAGAGAGGAATGGGGGGGAGGGAGATGATGTGTAGGCCTTATGATGGTGTTATATATATTATATATTTAACATATGTGTGTGTACAGAATCAGAATCACAATTCTGTTGTCGTTAAAACCAAGTGGAAATACAAGACGAACTCACAAAGAAGAATATTTCATCTTTGATACTGAAAATTCAATGTCAATGAAAAATATTCAGTGTGTGTGTGAGTATTATATATATATATATATATTATATCACGAATATATAATAAAAATGTCCTTTGAAAATCTAAAGAAGCTCGACCGTCTAAGGAGCAACATCTGTTAAAAATATTGTTAATGTTTCATTATATTTCATTATATATATATATAGATAATAGATATTTGTATATATATATATATATATATATATATATATGTGTGTGTGTGTGTGTGTGTGTGTGTGTGTGTGTGTGAGCGAGCGAGCGAGCGAGCGAGCGAGGAGAGAGAGAGAGAGAGAGAGAGAGAGGGGGGGGTGACGAAGAAAGATGATATGTAGGCCTTACGTTGCTATGTCTGTGTAAGTATGAGTGTGTAGAGAAACAGAATCATAATTCTGCTGCCCTCCAAACTCTGGCACACGAGACACAGCCACAAAGCATAGTCAACGTCTTTTATATTGGAAATCCAGTATCAAAGAAGACTATTCAGTGTGTGTGTGTGTGTGTGTGTGTGTGTGTGTGTGTGTGTGTGTGTGTGTGTGTGTGTGTGTGTGTGTGTGTGGTGTGTTTGTTTGTGAGTATTATATTGAATATAAATATAAATGTAAATATATATATATTATATATATATGTTTGTTGTGTGTGTGTGTGTGTGTGTGTGTGTGTGTGTTGT
>CM065742.1:1735962-1743462 GCA_033310375.1 Conus canariensis | reverse complement strand
GTCGGCCGTGGTGTTGAGGTTGACAGCCTGCCGCTTAACTTACCAACCACAGTGATAATCTGAATGCGGCAAAATGTACAGTAACGGAGCAGGGGGGGCAAATAAGACACTGGAGAATGCTGCGGTCGATGAGTAATTTCTGGTCAGTGGAGAATGTTGCGGTCGATGAGTAATTTCTGGTCAGTGGAGACTTGACTGGGACCTGGAGGCACTGTGTGACGTCATGGCCTGATTGCGGGTCTGCAGGGACAGCAGGACACCGGAGAATGCCGTGAGGTTCCAGAGCATTCTGGATCCAGTCCTCGTCTGCTGGCATCAATACACCTCACGAAGAAAAGCAAGAAAAGAGTTCAGAGCTCGGCACTTTTAGTACTGGCGTCATAATGGTAGGCTCACCAGGCCCAGCAGACTGGTCCCAACGATAGACCTACTGGCCCTAACGGGAAGGGTCCTAATGGTATGCCTACTGGCCCTAACAGGATGGATCCTAATGATAGGCCTACTGGCCCTAACGGGAAGGGTCCTAATGGTAGGCCTACTGGCCCTAATGGGATGCATCCTAATGGTAGGCCTACTGGCCCTAACAGGATGGATCCTAATGATAGGCCTACTGGCCCTAACGGGAAGGGTCCTAATGGTAGGCCTACTGGCCCTAATGGGATGCATCCTAATGGTAGGCCTACTGGCCCTAACAGGATGGATCCTAATGGTAGGCCTACTGGCCCTAATGGGATGGATCCTAATGGTAGGCCTACTGGCCCTAATGGGATGGATCCTAATGGTAGGCCTACTGGCCCTAACAGGGTGAATCCTAATGGTAGGCCTACTGGCCCTAACAGGATGGATCCTAATGGTAGGCCTACTGGCCCTAACAGGATGGATCCTAATGGTAGGCCTACTGGCCCTAACGGGATGGATCCTAATGGTAGGCCTACTGGCCCTAACGGGATGGATCCTAATGGTAGGCCTACTGGCCCTAACAGGATGGATCCTAATGGTAGGCCTACTGGCCTTAACAGGGTGGATCCTAATGGTAGGCCTACTGGCCCTAACGGGATGGATCCTAATGGTAGGCCTACTGGCCCTAACAGGGTGGATCCTAATGGTAGGCCTATTGGTCCTAACAGGATGGATCCTAATGGTAAGCCTACTGGCCCTAATGGGATGGATCCTAATGGTAGGCCTACTGGCCCTAACGGGATGGATCCTAATGGTAGGCCTTGTGTCCCTAACAAGTTAGATCCTAATAGTAGGCCTACTGGCCCTAACAGAATAGATCTTAATGGTAGGCCTACTGGCCCTAAAAAGATATATCCTAATGGTAGGCTTTGTGTCCCTAACAAGATAGATCCTAATGGTAGGCCTACTGGCCCTAACAAGATAGATCCTAATGGTTGGCCTACTGGCCCTAACGGGATGGATCCTAATGGTAGGCCTTGTGTCCCTAACAAGTTAGATCCTAATAGTAGGCCTACTGGCCCTAACAGAATAGATCTTAATGGTAGGCCTACTGGCCCTAAAAAGATATATCCTAATGGTAGGCTTTGTGTCCCTAACAAGATAGATCCTAATGGTAGGCCTACTGGCCCTAACAAGATAGATCCTAATGGTTGGCCTACTGGCCCTAACGGGATGGGGTCCTAATGGTAGGCCTTGTGTCCCTAACAAGATAGATCCTAATGGTAGGCCTTGTGTCCCTAACAAGATAGATCCTAATGGTAGGCCTTGTGTCCCTAACAAGATAGATCCTAATGGTAGGCCTTGTGTCCCTAACAGGATGGATCCTAATGGTAGGCCTTGTGTCCCTAACAGGATGGATCCTAATGGTAGACCTACTGTCCCTAACAGGATGGATCCTAATGGTATGCCCACTGGCCCTAACGAGGTAGATCGCTAGGCTCTGAAGAAAAAATAGAAATAAAGAGCGGGCATGTAATTACAGCAGATGTAGAGGATTTGGCTTCTGCCTTCTAACTCCAAAGAGACAGTATTAATTTATCTTCTTAGTTTTGAATAGAAAGGTGAATTTGAAATGGGACCTAGTAGACTGGGAGATGTGATTCTCTCTCTCTTCTCTCTCTCTCTCTCTCTCTCTGGGGATAATCTTATCTGAAATTGTACATATATATATATATATATATATATATATATATATATATATAACTATATATATATATATATATATATATATATATATATATATATAACTATATATATATATATGTGTGTGTGTGTGTGTGTGTGTATGTATGTATGTATGGCGATGAACAATAAGTCGTCAACACCGCCCACGGAGTTCTTTTTTTTTTTCTTTTTTTTAAAAAATAATTCAGGCTTTCGCCTGTCAAAAGGCTACTCCAGGAGCCGGATTGTACTTTCATCTCCATGACTGAAATGACATCCATGACTGAAATGACAATAGAACTGACGTCAAAGTGGAACTGCATCCATTTAGAAAAGACGTCACATTATTTTCTTTTTTACTGTAGAGTCCACCTTTCACTGTACCCTGTAGAGTCCACCTCTCATTGTACCCTGCAGAGTCCACCTTTCACTGTACCCTGTAGAGCCCACCTTTCACTGTACCCTGTAGAGTCCACCTTCCACTGTACCCTGTAGAGTCCACCTTTCACTGTACCCTGTAGAGTCCACCTTTCACTGTACCCTGTAGAGTCCACCTTTCACTGTACCCTGTAGAGTCCACCTCTCACTGTACCCTGTCAAGTCCACATTTCACTGTACCCTGTAAAGTCCACCTTTCACTGTACCCTGTAAAGTCCACCTTTCACTGTACCGTATAGAGTCCACCTTTCACTGTACCCTGTAAAGTCCACCTTTCACTGTACCCTGTAGAGTCCACCTCTCACTGTACCCTGTAGAGTCCACCTTTCACTGTACCCTGTAGAGTCCACCTTTCACTGTACCCTGTAAAGTCCACCTTTCACTGTACCCTGTAGAGTCCACCTCTCACTGTACCCTGTAGAGTCCACCTGTCACTGTACCCTGATTGTCGCTACGATCGAAGAACTGATTTCTCTATATATGTATGCATATTTGTATGTCAGTGAGTCTGGCTATCTGTGTTGTAGGCAAGTTTTTTTTTATTTGTGTGCAGCGCTTTGCTTTTCCTGTTCGGTGACTCAGTTGTTCTTTCTTTTCTGTTCTTTTCTTTTTTAAATCAGCAAATTAATTTACTATGACTGGTACCTACTGCTGAGTGCGTGCCTTAAACAGAGTCCATTCACTTTCAGAAATCGCACAGTAAACCCTCATTCCTGTTTTTCTTCGTTCTTCTCATCATGATCATCATAGAGTTCCAGACACCGGTGAGCCGATATTGACAGAACGTACTGTACACAAACCATGCCAGGTAAGTCTATCGACTGGCACCACTCTGGCACCGAGAACCACGTGACTTTTACGTCGCTACGATCGAAGAACTAAAGATTAGACCGCTTTGTGCTACCACCGCTACGCGACTGTGTACACTATCGAAGCGTTGTCGGCTAGTCTAAGGCTTGTCTTACACGTGTGTTTGGAGTTGACGGTTTTGCCCGCGGGAGTTGTGGTACGTCGACATGCTCAATGGTACTGTAGGCAGTTGTAACTGCCGTAATAGCAGCAACAGCAACACCACCACAGGCAGCAGCAGCAGCAGTACTATTACCAAGGCAAAAAAGAAAACAAAAGTGTTAACGTGATAATCTGACAGGCCCTTTTTTTCTGCCGACCCTAAACTTTTTTTGTGTGTTAATCGACGGTAACACACACACACACACACACACACACACACACACACACACACACACACACACACACACGCACGCACGCACGCACGCACGCACGCACGCACGCACACACACACACACACAAATCAAACCTAGCCTAGTTTTGGACCATGTTACTGTACATATAAGACCCCCCCCCCCCTTTTTTTTTTAACGGGTATGGGTGGGAGAGATGAGGATTACTTGTAGTATACCAGCAATACTGCTGTCGTTTTATGTCTTTTTACAGCATTATCAGAGAGAGAGAGAGAGAGAGAGAGAGAGAGAGAGAGAGAGAGAGAGAGAGAGAGAGAGAGAGAGATGAATTGATTCGGTGATTCATTGATTGATCGATTCATTGATTGATAATCTTTATTTCCAAGGGTAACAGATAAGCAAATAAAATTATGTGCTTTTTTCATCCGGCTCTTGCCCCGCTAAGAGAGAGAGAGAGAGAGAGAGAGAGAGAGAGAGAGAGAGAGAGAGAGAGAGAGAGAGAGAGAGAGAGAGAGAGAGAAGACAAGACAAGACAAAATTCTATATTTACGAGGATAATAGATAAGCACTGACGTGCTTTTTTTACATCCAGTCCTTAAGAGAGAGAGAGAGAGAGAGAGAGAGAGAGAGAGAGCAAACATATCTCTTGACTTTTGAAATATAATCATCATCGTTTTGGGCTGGGAGGGAAGCTGAACCAATGTCAGACAACAACACGTGATCAGATACCTCGCGCTCTGCGCGTGCTACCTTTGTGTCGCGTCCAATGACATACCGCGAGGACAAGACCGGTGTTACCTCTAGTTTGTTCCCTCTGACAGCGTTTCATTTCTACACGAGTATTCGAGCCGGTGCCGACACAGTATTCCACCTCTACAACCTTGTCGTTATCATTTAAGGTGAATTGGTTTCCATCAGTTAAAAGATGGTTGAAGACCACTGTGACCCATTTTCTCTTGCTTCTCAGTAACTTTGGCTTTTGTTTTCTTTTTTTTTTTTTTCCTCTCACAAATGGGGGTGTAGGGGGGGGGGGGGGGGGGTTGTCAACGTCTTCCTACATTCTCTCACATGAGTAGAAAAAGTCTTCACCAACATTGATCTCTGGAGTTTACCCTTAGCTTTCAACTCTTCCATCTTCTGTGTGGAAAACACACGCCTGGCTTTGATAGGCGAGTCAGGTTTGGGGTTTAGTTTATGCACTCTGTCGAATTCTAGGAATTCACGAACAAGTTGGGTAAATCTTGTTCCCATGGTGAAATAAATAGACGCCCACAACTCCAACCGAGTGTTGCTTACGACACCGAATCGCCAATCAGAAATAACAGCACAGAGCATACAGAAACTGTTCGGCGTGCTCTGTGTTGTCATTTCTTTGTTTCCTGTGTTTGTTCGGCGTGCTCTGTGTTGTCATTTCTTTGTTTCCTGTGTTTGTTCTGTGTGCTCTGTGTTGTCATTTCTGCTGTGCCGTTCTTTGTTTCCTGTGTTTGTTCTGTGTGCTCTGTGTTGTCATTTCTTTGTTTCCTGTGTTTGTTCTGTGTGCTCTGTGTTGTCATTTCTTTGTTTCCTGTGTTTGTTCTGTGTGCTCTGTGTTGTCATTTCTTTGTTTCCTGTGTTTGTTCTGTGTGCTCTGTGTTGTCATTTCTTTGTTTCCTGTGTTTGTTCTGTGTGCTCTGTGTTGTCATTTCTTTGTTTCCTGTGTTTGTTCTGTGTGCTGTGTTGTCATTTCTGCCATGTGATTCGGTGTCGTAAGCAGCATTCCTTTGGAGTTACGGGCGTCTGTGTATTTCATCATGGGAGGACGAGTTACCCTTCTTGTTCGTTACTGATTGTTTTGCTGTTCCCTGCCTCGTTTTAGATTTCCTTACCGTCAAATTCCATTTCTTGAGTAAGGTCTCTGACTTGTCGGTGATTCAGTCTGTCAACACATCTTCACAGCCAGCATCGGGTTCCTTGTCCTTCCTTTGGCAGACCGTAGAAGATGAGGCGGTTCCTTTCCGATCTGCCCTCGAGGTGTCGTCTCGTGTCCTCTCCGGCAGACCTTCAATCTTCTTGGTCAGGTCTTCGTTTTGGCATTTCCTGTCCTCGTTCTGTTTTCGGAGTACAGTGATCTCCCCTCGTAGCCGTTGAGACTCGTCCTGCATCGCTGTGCTCGTTCTCTTCGTGGTGGAGTATGGATCTCCGTCTTTAGCTGTCCGAAGCGACTGTCGATTCTTGTACTCATCGACTGTGTCCTGTTCGTCAGGTCTGACGTCATGGATTCTTTCGGAGTGTCTCTAGAGTTTTCGCTTGTGCGATGACCTGGTCCCTCCGTGCTGATCCTGGTACTGCTCCACAAGAGAGAGAGAGAGAGAGAGAGAGAGAGAGAGAGAGAGAGAGAGAGAGAGACAGACAGACAGACAGACAGACAGACAGGTAGAGAGGGGTGGTGGTGGTGTATGTGTGTGTGTGTGTATGTGTGACAGAGAGAGAGAGAGAGAGAGAGAGAGAGAGAGAACAGACAGACAGACAGACAGAGACAGAGAGAGAGAGAATGTCAGTCACGTTTCTATGTACATTATGGCCTGGGCTGACAAATGCCACTTCTTCATGTGCCGGCAGGGAAGGGGGGAGGAGGGGAGTGGGGGCAGTTGTTTCCAAAGTACAGGGCCGGATCAGTAACAAACGAGAAGGGGGGTGGGGGGGGGGGAAGGGGATCTTGGAATCCCCCCTCCCCACCACCACCGATCCTCTTGTCCAACCCTGAAGTCAGCAAGTGCGTAGGTTTATTATTGTTATTATTATTATTATCCTTCACACGACAAAAAATGACTATATGGAATAAATACGTCTTCTCTCTTTTATCGATTCCCACACAGTGTCTTTCTGCCCTCCTCCCCCCCCCCCTCTCTCTCTCTCTCTTCCCTCCCTCGCTCTGTCTCTCTCTCTCTCTCGTCCGTCCCCTCTCCCCCCTCTCTAAAACAGTGTCACTACCCCCATCTCTCTCTCTGTGCGAGGGGCTTTGATGTTTACCAGTACTCTCTCTCTCTCTCTCTCTCTCTTAATTTTATGAGCCAGCGGCCAGACGTTTGGGCAGTCTGTTGCCAGCGGCCAGACGTTTGGGCAGTCTGTTGCAAGTGGCTGAACACGGGCAGCGGCAGGACTGAGGGACGATGTCGGTAATGAGACAGTTTTCTTCAGGTCGTAAAAGGGAATTTCAAAAGGACAGGTAGACGATGCGCCGGCCCGAAATACACCGTCGACCTTTGGATTCTCTCCCTTCAGCTTGGACATTCAGGTCCGGAGAGTCATCTGATTTCTTTTTTTTTTTTTTTTGTCCCCCCCCCCCTCCTTTTTTCTTCTTTTTTGCGTTTTTCCTTTTTTTGCTTTTTTTCTTTTTCTTTTTTGTTTATACGAAGGAATAAAAGGAAATCTTAAATGAGGTAGGAAACAGTAAACGGTAAAAAAACAAACAAGTAGGGTAACTCTTGCTCCCGTGTATTTATTTCGTCATGGGAGCAAGAGTTATCCAACTTGTTTGTTCCAAAAAAACGAATAAACAAACTAGCAAACATGACTTACTGATTTCGGATTGTTTGTTAGGTGGGTTTTGTTGTTGTTGTTGTTGTTGTTGTTGTTGTTTTGATAGTGTTTAACAGTTTGGAGGGAAGGGGGGTGGGGATAAGAGGCGGGCCGGGGGGGGGGGGGGGTTGTTGGAACTGTGGTAGTTGGTTCCTGCTTTCTCTGCTTGTGAGCTATC
>CM065742.1:1723462-1733462 GCA_033310375.1 Conus canariensis | reverse complement strand
ACACGCACGCACGCACGCGCACTCCCCTACCCCTTTTCTCCGCTGCGGGGAAGGGGGAATTAAAACGTTTAGTGAACGGCGATGATCCCTCCCCGTTCTCCATGTTCCTTCCACCACCCTCCATCCTCCACATCCCCAGTCCCTAGCGATGGCACCAATCGCTTTGTTGTAGAAGTCAGAACATCATCCCACCATGAGACGTGGAGTATTGAACGAGTGCATTCCGCCTTTGCCTCAAGTTAGGCCTGTCACTCACCGGTCGTCGATGTTACGGATTTTTTCTCCTCCGATAAGTGGCGAGTCAGGTTGGTGCTTTGAGACTGCTCCACTAGACCCATGTCGCTGTGAGTCTGGTTGGAACTGAGCTGACGTTGTGTCTGGGCCGTCAGAATGCTTCTACGTTCTATGTGCATCAGTCAATGAATCATTCTGTTTAAAAAAAAAAAAAAGAAAAAATAATGAATACATTTTTTTTTTTACTTGGTCTATGATTCTCAGTTTTGCAGCAAGGATGAGTAAGAAATAAAAGACAACGAAGTGAAAGACCCGTATGTCACAACAACAACAACAACAACAACAACAATAAAATAAATGAACAATTGAAAAGTGAATGTTTGAAAATGTATTTCCACCCTCATCGTGAAATTTAAGCGCAGTTTCTTTTTTCTTTTCTTTTTATTTATATTGAATAGTAAAAACCAACACTCAACATGCATGTTGCAAAGTTTCGGTTTATTTGTATCCTTTATCAAGCATAAAAATCCATGGGCCTACAGTTTATTTTTCATAGTGTGGTATATTTACTTTTTTTCTGTCCATCTGTGTTGGAAGTTTATGGTGCGTTGGAAGTTTATGGTTCAGTGTTCCACACTTACATACAGATCAGTGCTGAACACGAACAAAGTAGTATTTTGAATGTGAATTAGATACATTCTCTCATGGAAGCAGGCGGCATTTGAATCAATAAAGTCAACATACGTACGGGTGACAAGAGACTGACAACAAGACTGGTGTAACGACCCAAACGTTGTTTACAAGAGAAAAGAGTATGTGGAATCCGTTGATTGAAATCAGAACCTCGCATGAGGTCCTTAAAAGTCTCCCAAGAAACCAGCTGGAAAGTTCATACACACTCTTCTTTTCAGTGGGGTGGGAAGACGTGTTTGCTACCAATGCCTAAACAAATAGTGATATCCCGGTTAGTAGTTGCCAAAGAGGCCGACTGGAGAGAACGTTAGCGTTAGCGTTGACTTGGAAAGAATCAAAACAAACGGGTTCCAAAACGTTATTGGTGAATAAGGGGAGGGTATTATCCATTTGCCCACATGGCTTAACATGTACAAGTTCATTCATTATCCATTTGCCCACATGGCTTAACATGTACAAGTTCATTCGTTTTTCTTTCTTTCTTGTCCCGTTTCTTCTCTTTCTTTCTTTCTTTTTTTTTTTTTTTCTTTCTTTCTTTCTCTCTTTTCTTTCTTTCTTTGTTTCCTTCTTTCATTATAAGCCACGTATGATCAGTATTAGCACGAAACTGAGCCATCCCAATAAGCTTTCTGTTTTTTGTTTTTTTTTAATGGCGAGATTTGCCAAAGGTTTACAGCCAAGACCGGCATTTTTACAATCATTTTTTTTTCTTCTTCGTAATTGATAAGGAAAGAATGGATGAATTGAAAAGATCTCTGTCTGTCTGTCTGTCTGTCATCTGTCTGTCTGTCTTCTCTCTCTGTCGTCTCTTCCCCTCTCTCTCTCTCTCTCTCTCTCTCTCTCTCTCTCTCTGTAATTCTTGAAATGTCGAAATACTCAACATCTCTCTCTCTCTCTCTCTCTCTCTCTCTCTCTCTCTCTCTCTCTCTCTCTCTCTCTCTGTAATTCTTGAAATGTCGAAATACTCAACACTCTCCCCCCCCACCCCCCACCCCCTCTCTCTGTAATTCTTGAAATTTCGAAATAATCTTCTCTCTCTCTCCTCTCTCTCTCTCCTCTCTCTCTCTCTCTCTCTCTCTCTCTCTGTATTATTCTTGAAATGTCGAAATACTCAACATCTCCCCCCCCCCCCCCTCCTCTCTGTAATTCTTGAAATTTCGAAATAATCTCTCTCTCTCTCTCTCTCTCTCTCTCTCTCCTCCTCTCCTCTCTCTTCTTCATTCTCTCACTCTCCCCCCCTCTCTCTGTATTATTCATTGAAATGTCGAAATACTCTCAACCATCCCCTCCCCCCCCCCCCCCTCTCTCTCTGTAATTCTTGAAATTCGAAATAATCTCCTCTCTCTCCTCTCTCTCTCTTCTCTCTCGTTCGTCTCTCTCTCTCTCTCCTCTCTCTGTATTATTCTGAAATGTCGAATACTCACATCTCCCCCCTCTCTCTCTGTAATTCTTGAATTTCGAAATACTCTCTCTTTCTATCTCTACTCTCCCCTCTCTCTCTGTATTCTTGAAATCGTCTCATCTCTCTCTCTCCTCTCTCTCTCTCCTTCTCTCTCCTTCTCTTCCTGTATATTCTTGAAATGTCGAAATACTTCTCAGTCTGTGTCTGCAATTCTTGAAATGTGAATACTGTGTTGTGTGTGTGTGTGTGTGTGTGGTGTTGTGTGGGTTGTGTGGGTTTTTGTGTGTGTGTGTGTTGTGTTGCCATTCTTGAAATGTTGAAGTACACAGTTTGAACTGGCTGCGTTTGAAAGAAAGAGAAACACGGGCTGGGCTACACACATAGTGAACTGACATGTCGAACCCATTGTCAAAACGGCTAAAACGTATTTCCATTGGTACGGAGGGAGGGACTGACATGTCGAACCCATTGTCAAAACGGCTAAAACGTATTTCCATTGGTACGGAGGGAGGGACTGACATGTCGAACCCATTGTCAAAACGGCTAAAACGTATTTCCATTGGTACGGAGGGAGGGACTGACATGTCGAACCCATTGTCAAAACGGCTAAAACGCATTTCCATTGGTACGGAGGGAGGGACTGACGTCACTGAACCAAAGATAACACAGGAGTTAGTCTTTGCCTTCTCCACACTTCAGCCACGGTTTTTGGATTCTCTCTCTGTCTCTCTCTCTCTCTCGTCCTTCGATAAATAATTAGGAGGATCGCTTTCTCTGTGTGTGTGTGTGTGTGTGTGTGTGTGTGTGTGTGTGTGTGTGCGCGCGCGCGCGTGCGTGCGTGCGTGCGTGCGTGCGTGGTGTGTGTGTGTGTGTGTGTGTGTAGAGTTTTTCTTCTTTGCAATCAATTTATTCTTGTTTATTGTTCCAATTTTTTTTTTCATTTCTTTCAAATCATCTTCGCGTCAATGTTAATGGAGGAACGACTCACACCTGGAAATACATATCATCATCATCATCATCATCATCATTATCACTCTCTCTCCTATACATGTATATACATGCTAGCAAGCGTGGGCGCGAGCCTGATCGCGCGCGCGCGCGCGCGCGCGCGCACGCACACACACACACACACACACACACACCGTTTCATCCCCCATGTAATGATGTTGTTTCCATGGGAACACGACAATGGCCGATGAACTGTCAGCTGCTCTTATGCCGCACACGCCTCTAACCGAGAACTCCTTTCCAGTCTTTTGATCGCGCGCGTACGTGTGTGTATGTATGAGTGCGTGCGTGTGTGTGAGTGCAGTATTATCTCTGCCAATGTATGAGCATGTTGATAATTGTGTCAGTAGGGTGAGGCTGGCCGAGCCAGTAGGAGCTCAAGCGCGTGTCGAGTTTGCGAGCGCGAGCTTGCCGCGTGCAACCATCCGTACACAACATGAATGTAGGCCTCTCTCTCTCTCTCTCTCTCTCTCTCTCTCTCTCTGTGAGCGCGCGCGCGCGCGCGCGTGTGTGCCTGCGTGTGCCGGTGCGTTTGTAAGTGCGTGTGCGTGGCGCGCGCTTGTGTGTGTGTGTGTGTGTGTGCGCGCGTGCGTGTGTGTGCGCACGCCTGTGCGTGCGTGTGTGAGTGCATGTATGCGCACGCGCGAGCACGTGTGGTGTGTTGTGTGTGTGTGTGTGTGTGTGCGCGCGCGCGCGCGCTTCTACTTGATTAATTAAACATCATTGTAGCCAGCGTGCGTGCGCGAACAGCCGTGAACAAAGCAAGGCGAGGCAGGTCAATGACAAAACTCCACCGGGTTCGTTCTGCTGTGCTGTGTCATCTATGGGCGTGTGTGAGGAGGAGAGGGAGGGGTGAAGGGGAGGGGAAGAGAAGGAAGGGGAGGGGACAGAAGAGGAGAAAGGGAGGGGGAGGGGGATGTCATTAAGCACAACAGTAGTAGCATGGCTGACTTCAGACCCAGTGTGCTAAATTGATCGCAAGTGTGTGCTGAAACGTGTTAGAGACCCCGTCTGCTTCCTAAGCACGTGTACAGAAAAGTGTTCTTCGTATTTAGAGTACACACACACACACACACACACATATATATATATAATGCTGAACAATTAAGTAGTGGGAGAAAACAAGTGCCGGCTAACAATTCTTCAGTCATTAGAGTAATGACTTGGCAAAGATTTGAATCAAAAAAAAAAAAAAAAAATTGAAGATGAGGGAAATATATTATAATATGAGAAACCCTTCACTAGCTGCCTGAGGGAACCATCGTACTCCCCTTCGAAGGCAGATCTATTTGTATTGCCTGCTCCTAGGCCTTTCGTCCGCTGGATCGGACTCATCAGGGAGACACGGCTGATTGTGTCTGCGCTCTTGGTGTCAAATAGAGACACACCACAGTCCGTAATTCTGTGGTGTTCTCACCACCAAGGGTTCAAAAAAGAATCCAACAGCACCCCCAAAGCAGCCAGCGGAGGGTAGTAAATGGAACAAAACGAAAGTGTGGAGAGGAAAAAAGTTGCTGAAAAACTAAAGACATTATGCAAACAGTATAAAATGTAGGGGACAATCTTTGAGCCTATATATAATATATATATAATATATATATGTATATATACATGTGTGTGTGTGTGTGTGTGTGTGTGTGTGTGTGTGTGTGGTGCTTTTAGTCCCGCTCACTACACAGGCCTTTTCAGAGCTGTCCAAGTCATAGTGGAAGGTGAAAAAGAGTCATACCCTGAAAAAAGGTTACATCCTGAGAAAAGAAGAAGAAACAAAGAAAACCAGCTGATGACTAGGTACCCAAAGGACTGACCCCCTTAAGGCGGATAACAGTAGACAGGGCCCTTTAGGGCAGCACGAACCATTCCGCTTGATTCTGGAAACTGGATCTTTTCTGTGGTAAAAACAAACAAACAAAAAAAGCAAAAGACACTTTTTTCACATTTATCCCCCCCCCCCCCCCCCCCCCCCCCGGCCGCTCCAAAACCCTCCCAAAAAATCATATGGGCATATGAACATTGTAGAACGAACAGTTGCAATCTATCCTTCAACGTGTGTACAATTTTTACTACCTAGTCGCCAAATTATATATGTATTAATAAAAAAGAAAAAAAAAAAAGTAAAAGAACAAGACAAGACGGAAAAGGAGGCATGTCATATATTGTGATCAGAAAAAAAAGCGTTAAGCGTTTACTGAACAAAGACGTGGTCCACAAGGGCAGAGGTATTTATCAAAAAGTTATTAAAAAAAAAAAGGGGGGGGGGGGTGGAGAAGACATGTCATAAGTTGTGATCAGAAAAAAAGCGTTAAGCGTTTACTGAACAAAGACATGGCCCTTAAGGGCAGAACGCCCCCCTCCCCCTTCCCCCCAGTAAACTGTCGTAAAGAGTAAAACAAAAATTATTTTAAATGAAAGTCAGAGAGAAGAAAAGAGTCAACACTTTCAAAAGGCGGGACAATTACTTATGCTCGATTTCTTCGTTAAAACAATATCATTACTGTTGTTACTTTATAAAACATTCGTTGACATGCTCTTCGCGTTGACGTGGCGGGGGTCAAATGTGATCATCGTGAAAAGAGGCGGGGCAACTACTTGTATGGTTTACTCGTTTTCTTCGTGAACCAATGTGTTCTTCATGAAAGCAACCACACTTCTTACATCATAAATGTTGTTACTTCATAACTCATTTGTTTACTTGCTTTTCTCTTCAACAGGATGACGGTTAAACGTGATCATCATGAAAAGACGACAGAAAAAAGAAGAAAAAATTCATTCATGAAAGTAGATCTCATGTCAGCATATAACAACAACTCATGTTCGTGTGCGCTAGCTGCCATCATTGCATGGATTGCGGGCCTTCCAAGGAGTATCATTGCATGGATTGCGGGCCTTCCAAGGAGTATCATTGCATGGATTGCGGGCCTTCCAAGGAGTATCATTGCATGGATTGCGGGCCTTCCAAGGAGTATCATTGCATGGATTGCGGGCCTTCCAAGGAGTATCATTGCATGGATTGCGGCCTTCCAAGGATATATTGCATGGATTGGGGCCTTCAAGGATATCATTGCATGGATTGCAGGCCTTCCAGAGTATCATTGCGGGATTGGCCTTCAGTACTATATTATGCAATGGTGTAGGACACAGAACGCTCGTACTTGTCACAGTATTATCTGGTTTTTGTCACCACTATTATCTGGTTTTTGTCACCACTATTATCTGTTTGCGCTCTCAGGTTCCGGGGGTCATAAATGTCGTTTGTACTAATTGTCCTTTCTCTGGAATCGTGATCCGATGTCATAACTGCGTCACAACCAGCGAAAATAACCACTTTTTTTTTTTTAAACCAGAAACGACCGCTTTATGTCTTCAGACAATGCTGACGAGTGAACAGCTCAGTCATTATCCGTGGGTTTGTCTGTTTGCTTGTTTTCTTGTTTCTGGTGGTGGTTTTTCTTTGCTTGTTTGTTTGTTTTTTTAAGTAGGTTTATGACTCTGATTGTGAAGATAGCAGGTCTGAGTTTTTTTTTTTTTCCTTTTCTGTTTCTTTCTTCCTTTTCTTCTTTCTTCCTTCTTTTTCTTAGGAGGAGGAGGTGGTGTGGGCTTGTAAGTCGCCATAGTGTGACGAGTCTCTTGACAAGTCCACCCAATCGGTCCAAAGCAGCCACCCTCTTGTGCAAATTGTACAAACACAGGCGCCATTCTCTCCCCTCCTCTGTCCCCTTTGTCTCGCACACAGCAGTCAGATTCCAAATTTATTCTAATCTATGCCAACTCCCCCCCCCCCCCCCCCCCTCCCCGCTTGCTCTCCTTCTTCCTCTCCCTGATGTAGCGAGTCAAGACAAAAGTTTACGTCACGTCTCGACTATGTCGCCATTCTCTCCCCATCTTCCTTCCCTCCCCCCCCCCCCTCCTCCCCTCACTCCCTAATGTGGCAGCGTGACACAGCAAAAAATTTATATTGCATTGTAACAGTGTTGCCCATCTCTCCCCTTCCCGCCTCACTTAACACAAAGGAGCAGGCAAACCTCCTTTCTCCTCTGCTCCTCCCTCTCCTCCCCTCTTTGATATCACCCCCCCCCCCCCTGCACATGGATGGTTGCATACAGCTGGTGGATGATGCAACTGTGTTGACCAGTGCGTGGTCAATTAACATTTGTTCTACAGTGCGTGCATGAATTATCATACGTTGATTTCGGTGCTACACAAATGTAGTTTCTATCATTTGTGATTGGTCCAATCCACGATCGGGGGAGAGAGATGACAGACAATTCCCCTCCCTCTCATCACCTTGAGTGACAGCCTGTCTCAAAGGAATAATCTAGAATACACAATTTAGCGTTTAAAATAGGGACACCGAGCTGTTCTCCTTCACTGATTCCTCAAGACTAGCTGTAGATCAGAACTAAGTAACAAGACAGACGCTAGGGGTAAACCAGAGAGGATGTACGATTATCTCTTCCACTCCAACCCGGTCTGAGTCACTTATTCTCCCTGAAATGTAAGTTGAAACTGGTTCTACCTTTTGAATCTATGCACTCAGTGCATGTCAGCTTGTGTGCCAATACTTGGTGACATTTATCAAAATGATGAATGAGTATTCTGTTGTAGTGGTTTGCTTGCCACCATGTGGTAAAAGCTATCACCATGGGGTTAAGTTTCTTTGTCAACAATCTGACCACATTCTTTGTGTACAATCTGACTTTTGCCAGTTTGCAATTCCATCTGTTAAGATGATAGCTGTATGATAAACTTTGATCAGAAAAACAGTACGCCTGTACTAGGTGAACACTGCTAAGTTGATTTATAGATACTGGTGATTGTTGGAATGCTTTGCAGTGTATGACTTTAAGTCTATACCACACGTGTACTTGGACTAAGTATATTCCAAGTTAATGTAATCTAACTCATGAGAAACACTGAAGAGTTATTTGACTAAAATTGTTTAGCATTGTATTACTGTCTCCTACCATTTTGCAAACTCCGCTCAATCTCTAAACAAAAGTGGAGATTGATAATTATAGCAAAATCATTATACTCATCAAATCCTTTGTTGGCTGAGTTCTCACACTTCTTCTGAAAGATAGAAGGCAAATGTGTGAACTCGACAAGCCAGACTCTCAGCTACTTCACTGCAGACCAGGTTCTCTTTATCACAGACCTGGGACCGTGGCTACGCTATGAACCATGGCTGCGCTACAAACCATGGCTACACTATAAACCATGGCTACACTACAAACCATGGCTATGCTACAGACTGTGGGTACACTACATATCACTAGGCAAAACAGGTTGTGAAGACACACCACAGCCCAGCATTACAACAACAGGTCTTCACAGCAGGATCAGTCACCAGCCACAAGAGAGAGATCAACTGTCCTCTCCAGCTTTAGATAAGTCATAATCTTCCAAAGGGACTTCAATTCAACTCATCCAGAGCTTTCCCTCACTTAATGATGAAACAGTGAGAACATGTCTATTGTTATGACCTTTAACTACTTTCTTGGGTGTAAGCAAGTAAAGTTGATGTACAAAAGAGCATGCAATTAAAGTAACATAGACATGTCCATTGTAAACAAACTTTAACTACTTTCCAGTGTGTAAGCAAGTAAAGTTGAAGTGTGGAAGTGCACTTAACTTGTTGTTCTCTCTAATTCTGTCTCTTGGAGCCACAAGTATTTCTAAGAGTACGAGCCTAAGGAAACCTATCCCTGAGCCACTATTGTGTATTTCAACAGTCCCGGGAACAAATATATATTTTCTTTCAATGACTAGTACCGGAAAGTTGCTCCTTCCACCACTAGTAAAAGAGAGGGTGGAGGTGAAATTTTAACATAATTCTCATAGAGAAAATATTCCCCAAGTCCTTCCCCTAGAGGACCCACCTGTCCACTCCCAACTCTCGTCACACATAGAAACGGTAAAGGTTATAATGTTGTGAGAGCAGTCTTCTCAAAAGGCCATCGTCAAAGTTTTCACATGAAAAGAAGTCATCAAGACTGTTTTCAGCGAAGAAAATAGGTATTAATAGGTGATGGCTGCTGTTTTGATGTGAAAATAGCTAATCTTCACGCGAAAACTGTTAATTTCAGGTGAAATCAGCGATCATCATCACGTAAACTAAAAAAGTATTTTTGCACAATGAATAGAAGCTCACGAGTCAGAATGCTCATTTTCAGCAACTAATCTTCATGTAAAGAACAGGTGAATGTGCCATGAAAATGGCTGCTTTTATATGTTCATAGAAGCTAGTCAAGTGAAAGTGTGAGTGTGTGCGCGCGCGCGCGCGCGCGCGTGGTGTGTGTGTGTGTGTGTGTGTGTGTGGAGTGTGTGTGTGTGTGTGTGTGTGTGTGTGTGTGTGTGACATGACAATTAAATGTTTCCGTGTGAAAATGTGTGTTGTCAAGTAACAATGGTCATTGCTTTTTTTTTTCCCCAAGGAAATCGTCGAGTCTCTAATGAATTTCTGTTGTTGTTTTCGCATAGCAGTAATGTAGAAAAAAAGAAAGCCCCAGCAATGATGGCCTTTTGAAACAGCGTGTTTCCATAGCTGTGGCTCCTCCACTCAACCGCTGGCATTCCAACGGCGAAGTCCGATCTGATGTCGTGGTAGGTAGTGGAGGGTAGTGGTGAGTGGGTGATGGTGGGTGGATGGGTGGGTGGGGGATG
>CM065742.1:1703462-1720962 GCA_033310375.1 Conus canariensis | reverse complement strand
TTAGTCTAATGCCTGGGAATCCTACAAATGATCGGAATTGTCCCAACATATTCATCGGCAAAGACAAGCAGCAAACCTTTCACCGAATGTCCGGAAATGAAAGCATGTCGCGATTGTCAGAACATGTCTATCAGAAAAGTCCAGTCAAAACAAACGTACAGCAAACCTTCAACTTCATGTGTGTGAAACCTAAAGGCTGTCAGGTTTGTCAAAACATGTCAATAAGAAAAGTCACATTGAACTAACATACAGCAAACCTTCACCTCTATGTCTGTAAAACCTAAAGCCTTCAGGTTTGTCAAAACATGTGAAACTGAAAAGTCACATTAAGACATACAGCAAACCTTCAACTCCATGTCTGTAAAACCTAAAGGCTGTTAGGTTTGTCAAAACATGTAAAACTGAAAAGTCACACTGAGAAAAACATACAGCAAACCTTCATCTCTATGTCTGTAAAACCTAAAGGCTGTCAGGTTTGTCAAAACATGTAAAACTGAAAAGTCACATTGAGAAAAACATACAGCAAACCTTCACCTCTATGTCTGTAAGACCTAAAGGCTGTCAGGTTTGTCAAAACATGTAAAACTGAAAAGTCACACTGAGAAAAACATACAGCAAACCTTCACCTCTATGTCTGTAAACCCTAAAGGCTGTCAGGTTTGTCAAAACATGTAAAACTGAAAAGTCACACTGAGAAAAACATACAGGAAACCTTCGCCTCTATGTCTGCAAACCCTAAAGGCTGTCAGATTTGTCAAAACATGTCAATAAGAAAAGTCACACTGAGACAAACACACAGCAAACCTTCGCCTCCATGTCTGTAAACCCTAAAGGCTGTCAAGTTTATCAAAACATGTCAATAAGAAAAGTCACACTGAGACAAACACACAGCAAACCTTCACCTCCATGTCTGTAAACCCTAAAGGCTGTCAGGTTTGTCAAAACATGTCAATAAGAAAAGTCACACTGAGACAAACACACAGCAAACCTTCACCTCCATGTCTGTAAACCCTAAAGGCTGTCAGGTTTGTCAAAACATGTCAATTAGTATGGACCTAAAGAAAATCAAGAACGAACAGCAAACCTTTTAGCTCTGGGAAGCCTCAAAATGGCTGGTGTGACTGTCAAAATATCAGTCAGTCAAGGAAAGTCAAAACAACCATAAAGCAAACTACGTAGCTGTGTAGTTTTGCGCCTTTGAATCCTACAGGACTCTGAGATTCTAAAAACATGTCAATCCATAAAGGAAAGTAAAACCAAACTTACAGCGAACCTTTTAACCTAAAGGCTGGAAATCTTCATAGAGGTTGGCGTACTTGTCAAAACACGTCAATCAATAAGGATATGTCAAAATAAACATTCAGCAAACCTCTTAACCTTAAACCTGGATTTCTTCATAAAGGGTGCCGTAAATGTCAAAACACGTCAACAGTAAAGATGTACAAAAATACACATTCAAACCTTTTAACCTAATGCCTGAGAACCCTAAAGGATATCGAGATCGTCAATGTTTGTCAATCGGTAAAGAAAAGTGAAAACAAACATAAAGAAAACATTGTAGCCTAATGCCTAGGAATCCTAAATGATACATGGAAAGGTACAACATGTCCTTCAGTAAAGAAAAAGTAAAAAACAAAAAACAAACATACAACAAACAAACCCCCCCAAAAAAAACAACCCAAACAGCAAACCTTTTCGCCGAATACCTGGAATCGAAAGGAATATCGGGATTGTCGACACACGCCAGCAAAGAAAAAGTCGAAGCAAATTTACACCAAACCTACCGTCTAGAACTATACATTACAAACGTCACACATTTCGAACAGACATAATCTAGAACCATACATTATAAACGTCAAACACTTCCAACAGACATGATCTAGAACCATACATTACAAACGTCACACACTTCCAACAGACATGATCTAGAACCATACATTACAAACGTCACACACTTCGAACAGACATGATCTAGAACCATACATTACAAACGTCAAACACTTCCAACAGACATGATCTAGAACCATACATTACAAACGTCACACACTTCCAACAGACATGATCTAGAACCATACATTACAAACGTCAAACACTTCGAACACAGACATGATCTAGAGCCATACATTACAAACGTCAAACACTTCGAACAGACATGATCTAGAACCATACATTACAAACGTCATACACTTCCGACACAGACATGATCTAGAACCATACATTACAAACGTCAAACACTTCCAATACAGACATGATCTCAGCAGACTTCGCATCAACGCTCGTGACCTACAAACAGAAAGGGGTGAGTACATGAACACTGCGAGAGACGACACAATGTGCTCAGTGGTGTGGTCGAAGATGAAATTCATTATCTGGACAGCTGCTCCAGATACAAATAGCTACGATGGCAGCTCGAAGAACAGCTATCAAAAGATAGGTTAAATTCAAACTTGCAAAGACTATGCCCAAGTAAAATGTTAGGCAATGATGACCTACAAATTCATTTTGCAAAATATGTTCATGATTGCATGAATCTGAAGAGACAATAATGGCTCCATATATGGCCCCCCATGAATTATGGTCTATCCATCAGTTATAATTTCTCATAATACCATGATGTATCTATAAACCCTTATATAGACTCCCTTGAACTATGGTCAGTCCGTTAATTATAATTTCTCATAATACCATGATGTATCTATAAACCCTTATATGGACCCCATGAACTATGGTCAGTCCGTTAATTATGATTTCTCATAATACCATGATGTACCTATACACCCTTGAGGGTTCTGGTGACAATTAAAGTCAGAGTCTGAGTCTGAGTCTAAGTCTGAGTCCAAACCTATGAAAGTTATGTCAAAAAATCCTAAGCAGTGTCAAGATGATCAGAAACGTCAGTTAGTACAGAAAACTAAAAACAAAAGGCAAACAAACAAACCCTTTGGCTTCGTGCCTTGGAACACCTAAAGGATGCATAGATAGTCAAAACATGACCATTGGTAGAGAAAAAAAAATATGAATGGGAAAGAAAATACAGCAAACCTTTTAGCCAAATTCCTGAAAATCCTCTGAGACGAATGGTGTGATGGTCAAAGCATGTCCAACAGGGAAATCATCATAAACAACGCAGAGATTGTCACATCAGAAGATGCCGGTCAATACAGAACAGTCAGAACAAACTTCTCAAGCCTTTCAGTCGTGTACCTGGGAAATTCTGATGAGTGATGCAGTGGGAAATTCTGATGAGTGAAGCAGTGGGAAATTCTGATGAGTGATGCAGGGAAGGTCCGGATGAAAGCCAGTCAGTAGAGAAGTAGAGAAGTAGATAGAAGTATAGAAGTAGATGACTCAGTACAATCCCCTGACAGGTTGGTTGGATAGTGAAGCATGTAGGGTTTGGAACAAGCACGGGTTCTAAAAATATATTTATATAAGCTACGCCCCCCCCCCCCCATCTCTCTCTCTCTCTCTCTCTCTCTCTCTCTCTCTCTCTCTCTCTCTCTCTCTCTCTGTGTCTGTGTCTCTGGTTCTGTCTCTGTGTCTCTCTCTGTCTCCCACTCTCTCTCTCTCTCTCCCTCTCTTTTTCTCTCTCCCCCCTCCCTCTCTCTGTGTAACGAACGACGTCAGTATTTCGGGATCCATGTATGAACGACATTCATTTCCAAAGTGCCCAGCACTAGGTGAGCAGCTTTGTGAAGGCAAATTGACCACTTCGATTCTGGGGCTCCTGGTGCCGCTCTGACGTCAAACACAATACCAAAAATAGGCATGAGTCAACAAGAGGACGGGAGAAAAGCAGCCATTCTCTATCGAACGTGCTGTATATAGAAAGAGCTTGTTTCGTTTTAGGGAACGCGAGTATGTTGCCGAACATCGTTGTGATCGCTTTATATACTCCAGTTATGTAGACTCTATTCCCACCCCAACATCTCCGGATTTAGTTCCAGAGAGAGAGAGAGAGAGAGAGAGAGAGAGAGAGAGAGAGAGAGAGAGAGAGAGAACGACAGGAACGAAAAGAAAACAGTGACTGTCTTCATCCAGTAGCAGTAAATCCAGAACACATAACCAGACAATCAACACTAACAACTACAACAATAACTATAACAATCATAATAAGACGATTGTTTTTGTTGTGGTTTTTTGTGTTTACATTTTATTTGTCGAGGATGTTTGCCTTTCTTCTGATTCTGAACTGAAGGTAGGCTGAACACACACACACACACACACACACACACACACACACACACACACACACACACACACACACACAATGTGGTAGCTACAGGATTTGTTTTCTTTCATATCTATGGTGCGTTTTTAATTGTTCGTTTGTTTGTTCCTAAGTTTTGTTTACTTTAGTTCCGTCCATTTATTGATTTTGCTGGCATTTAGAATTTAAACACAAACAAACAAATGACCAATCTGTTCCTGAAAGCATGACAGAAAACGACCAACCTGTTTGTGAGAGTATGGCTGATATGGGCTTTCGAAAATTGAGTGAAGATTGATATACAAGAAATATGTCATTTCCTCCAAGAAACATGTCATTTCCTCCAAGAAACATGTCATTTCCTCCAAGAAACATGTCATTTCCTCCAAGAAACGTCATTTCCTATTGCATGTACAAGTCTAATGTACGGTTGCTTCAGCATGGAAAACAGCGAACGTTAGTATCGGTAATTTACTCGCTGTGGGCTGACTACTAAACACTATGGGGTTGCTTGAGCATGAAACATCACACGAAAAGAACTAAGAAAGAGAATGTGGCGGTTTTCTGTAGTAGTAGTAGTAGTAGTAGTAGTAGTAGTAGTAGTAATAGTAATAGTAGTAGTTTCATTTTTACGTATTTTGACAAAATTGTGTAACGGTAGAGAAAGAGAGAAAGAGAGAGAGAGAGGGGGGGGGTACTTACAAACGTGTTTTTTTGCGTGCGTGCGCGCGCGCGCGTGTGTGTATGTGTGTGTGTGCAAAAATCCCAAACAGATAACGTCACTATTTTTGGTACATTCTAACAAAAAACAATCATGGTTTAACATAATTCGAACATGTTTCCTTTTCGACCTTTGGCCGTATGACATAATCCTCATCTTGTTTCTCTGAACGGGGTTCTAATCCTCATCTTGTTTCACTGAACGGGGTTCTAAAAGGAACGAAGCTGAATTCAGGACTAGATTGATTAAACTTCTCTTTGTTTGTTTGCTTTTTTTTTCTTCATTTCTGTCACTTTTATTAATGAATGATAAAATCATGCTGATTCAGTGATTCGTTCCATTTGTAAACTTCTATGCGACTGAATCACAACACCCACTCCCTGCACCTGCTGATTAGGCAAGGGAAGTGACGTATTTTCGAAATCGGAAGCCAAAAGTGATGTAGATGTTCCGTCAGATGAAAGGTCCTAGTGTTTATTACCAATCGCGTAGAAGTGTTTACACAGCTCGGTGAATTCTGTAGTCGGGTAAATCAATCTATCTGTTTATCTACTTACCTACCTACCTACCTACCTTTCTATTCATCTCTCTCTCTCTCTCTCTCTCTCTCTCTCTCTCTCTCTCTCTCTCTCTCTTTCTTGTTGTGTGTGTGTGTGTGTGTGTGTGTGTGTGTGTGTGTGTGTGTTGAAACTAAAAGATATAGGAATGAAAAACAAAGTTTAATTTATGTACGCTCTCTAATTCAGCTTTCATTACATGTGAGTCTAATAGGCATGGTCTCTCTTCTTTACTTCAGCACTTTTTTTTTTCTTTTTTGCCCCGCACCATAGCTCATAACCTCTTCTGATTGGTATCCAGCCTGTGCGCTCTAGATTTGTTTCGGAGAACCTTGTCGGAGGGGACAAACTGTCATTTCTAATCATTGCTGCAACAGAACATCATCAAGCACTAAGACTAAAAGAGAATCTCGTAAGACATGAGAAGAGTTGGGTTGTTAGTGCAAGCATTACGTGCGGCAGCACCTCTAAAACTGTTTGTTTGCCTCCCCCTGTCACAAGTATTTCTCAACAGCATCTACACATACTCTCGTGTATCCACGTTGCGCAACTGGCCCATTGAAAACATCATGAGGTCTGGTAGGAGTTTCTATGTTTACTGTGATTAAAACAGAGAGAATTAGAACCGCACACCAAGACCGGAGTGTGGACAAGACAATGTACTGTTACTGTCACGATTGCAGATATAGACACACGTTCGTTCGTTCATTTGTGTGCTTTGTTTACAACCGACACCGTGTGTTCCACTCGTTTTTCAGTTCATTGGAACACAAGCTGACACAACCAGGCATGAAGAAAATATGCTTGAAGAAAATATTGTATTCGCACGCTTTCAAGCGGCATGGAGAGAGAGAGAGAGAGAGAGAGAGAGAGGAGAGAGAGAGAGAGAGAGAGAGAGAGAAGTTCTTCACACACACACACACACACACACACACACACACACACCCCGACAGACAGAGACAGACAGACAGACAAAGAGAGATAGAAACAGAGACAGAGAGGGCTACCCAGTAAACCTCCACCCTTCCGTAAAAAGTGTAGGGGTGGGAGGGGTTAAAAAAAAAAGACAGAAACCCCCCCCCTGATTGCAGGGTACGATTACCCATGGTTCCCCCATGTAGTCTTGGCCATGGCTCCTAGGCCTGTGATCTCCGCTGTAACGCTCCTGGGAGGGGTGGGGTGGAATGGGGTACCGGGTGGAGTGGGGGTATTCACTGGGTGGCTGCCCCTTACATCAGCATACTCTGGCACTGGCAGTACAAGCGTTCAATGGCAGGGAGGGGAGGAGGACAGGGACGGAGGGGGGTTGAGAGAGAGAGAGAGAGAGGAGAGAGAGAGAGAGACAGAGACAGAGACAGAGAGAGGGGGGTGGGGTGGGGAGGGAGGTTTAGGACAGAGTGGTAGTGCTGGGGATAGAGGGCTAGGGCTGATCAGGACATGGAGAGGGCAGGGAGGAGAGGGTGTTGTGGGTGCGGTGGGACGGGAGAGAGGAAAGGGATGGGGGGAGGGGAGTTGGGGGGTGGGGTGGGGGGTGGGGCAGTACACGTCAGTATTCAATAGCTTGCTAATGACCGCTTTGGGACTGGACCGAACGTGAGAGTTGTGTGAGTGGGAGAGAGGAAGGTGGGCAGGTGGAGTGGGGTGGATAGATGTGTGTGTGTGTGTGTGTGTGTGTGTGTGTGTGTGTGTGTGTGTGTGTGTGTGTGTGCTCGCGCGCGCGTTCGCACTTTTGAAATAGACCGAAAATGAATTTAGATATGTTGTGTGTGTGTGTGTGTGTGTGTGTGTGTGTGTGTGTGTGCATTCGGTATTTATATGTTATGCTTGTGTGAGTTTTGTAATCATTAAGATCAGAACATCAGCACTTTGAAACCATCCCTGTCTTGTTATCATTAAGATCAGGACATCAGCACTTTGAAACCATCCCTGTCTTAAAATGAATCAATTTTTTCCCTCTTTTTTGTAAAAAAAAAAAAAAATTTTTTTTTTCTTTCTCTCTTTCTTTCATCCTTCCTTTTTTTATTTTTCATTTTTCAAAAAAAAAAAAAAAAAAGAAAAAAAAAATTACGCTTTACCGTTGGCTCCGTAGACCGCTACCACCTGCAACGTTCGTTCGTCACACTTGTGGCCCCCACCACCACCACCACCACCACCACCAGTACCGTTTCTCGTGGACGTATCGATCGTTGTCTGTGGAGGCTGACAAGCCCCAGTCCTGCCTGCCTGCCTGTCTGTCTCTAGATATATATATTATATCCTATATAGTCTGCCGTTGCAGGAGCAGCCTTTACCACTAGGAAGCAACGTCGTCATTGTCCTGTTCAGTCTGACGGTTATGTGCGAAGTTTAATTCCTCCAGCTGCACTTTTAATCGTTGCTTTCCCCCGTTCCTTTTTTTTTTTTTTTTTTTTTTTAAAGATCGGTTGACCTTTCTCATTGATCGTCCAACAGGTAGAATGGCTCTGTACTGTCTAACCTGCTGTCAGTCAGTCAGTCAGCAGCTAGGCCCGCGACGGGGCTTGGTGGCGCGTAGACGCTTGACGTGTTTGATAGTAAGTAACTCGATTAAAAAAAAACCAAACAAACAAACAAACAAAAAAAAACTGTCCAGATCAGAGTCTGCCTTCACGGCGTGAACCAAAGGAAACCAAAACAAGAACGACGCTAGAAGAGCGCGCAGGGAGAGCTCAGACCACTGCCGAGTCGAACAGATCCGGGATTCGTCGTTTGATCCGGATCCGCTACGGATCCGCGCCCAACTTCGATGACGTCATTCGTGAACCACGTTCCGCCTTTCCACCACGTTTCAGTCAAATCGGGAACTAGGTTTTGCTTAATATATTGCAGACAGATGATGGAGGGTGGGGGTGGGGGTGGGGGGGTGGGGGGGACAACACCACCACCAACAACAACAAAAGTAGACTGACGGTGGATGAAAATAGAGCCACCATCGAGGAATGAACAAAATAAACAGGATCAAGCTGTCAGTGTAGTTTTCCTTCTTTTCTTTTTTTTTAATGTGAAGAGGCCTGCACCCTTCTCTAACTTGCACATTGGAATTCGTTAGAATACAGTCAGCGTAATCACACAAGCCTCTCCCTTCCTTGTGCCTACTCTCTAACCCCCACCTCCTTTCCAGCCGTCACCACTCACTACATCCACCTCCTCCATCATCCCGCCATCCCATGTAGTCCGGATTATTCAGAAGTCTAGCCAGTTATACCCCTTGGAGGGGGAGAGGGGGTGGTAAGGGAGAGAGAGATTTGGGGGCATGAGGACTGGAGATCAGATTTATGAGGCACTTATTTTTTTTTTGTATTAATAGATCTGACTTTGTACAGTGATGGTGGAAAGTGTATATGTCTAATTGTTTATCCTTCAATCTATCTATCTATTGCTATATCTCTGCACACACACACACACACACACACACACACACACACACACACACACACACACACACGCACACACAGTTTTTTGTGTGTCCTAACCTGTATATATCAGTAAGATCAACTTGATCGTTGTGGGTGCTTTAAATTATAAAAATAACGATAAAAATAACAATAATAAAAATAACGATAATAATAATGATAATAAAGCTGATGATGAAGACGATCATAGTCTAAATAATAATAATGATAATAATGATAACCAGAAGAAGAAGAAGGGGAGAGAGAGAGAGAGAGAGAGAGAGAGAGAGAGAGAGAGAGAGAGAGAGAGAGCACAAATGTACTATGTCTGAAAGATTGAAAACATTCGTGTATGAAAATCGTCAAGCCGACATCATACACTTGAAAAACGGCATGTTCAAAGTAGCTGAAACCGTTGGCAACGTGAGCCAGCAAGGATGTGTTGCTTGAACAGTGTCCTTTCCTGTAACGCGATCGAACAAACTGAACATGGAACGAACGGTCTCCCCGCGGGACTGCCTTGCTTTGGTGGAGTGATAGCTAACAATGGCGCTGGGAAGAGATTTGTTAAGATTAGTTTTAGCAGACTATAACTCAGCCGACCTCACAGCGCATCTCCAGGATTAATGGGATAGAGGTGAGAACGCGACAGCTAACATTTGCATTTCTTGAAGGCTTTCTTTTCCTTTCTTAACTTCCATGATTTTCCATGACTTAGACCATTACTTTATGACTTTCCATGACTTGGACCATAATTCCATGACTTTCCAGTCCTGAAAATGACTTTAAGAAAATTCTTAGACTTTCTATGTTAATGACTTCTATGGACCCTTTTGGAACAGTTACCCAGCTGAAGAGCTGTTGATTTCCGTATAAGCTAGGTGATAGAGGCGAGATACTGAACTTTCGATTGAAGTGCTCAATGGGATGTTCTTTTCTCTTTCGTTCCTTCGCCCCGACATGAGAGACGAGTGGCGTACAGAAACGGGCGTGAGGCAAGACACAAATTCAAATCAACATTGTGTCAACTTCTTTAATCTCTTCTTGCTCAGCGTTTGGATCATGTCACGCACCAATCACAGTATGCTGCAGCTGTCGGCCATTTTCCCTCACATGCAAGAGATCCATAAGATGATCTAATGAAGTCTCACCTTTTCCTTGCTCCACTCGCAGCTAGGGTGTCCTTTGAAACACTGACGCTCGCCGAGCGAGTGAGAGTTCTCGCCACCTCCTCACTATGAAACTCATCTCTGGTGACCTACAATGTCCACCTCTTCTCGTCACAAAGATTTACAGCCTTTCATTTGTGACGAGAGCTGGGAGTGGCAGGTGGGTCCTCTAGGTAAAAGGACTTGGAATAATTTCTCAATGAGAATTATATTAACATTTCACCTCCACCCTCTCTCTTACTAGTGGTGGAAGGAGCAACTTTCGGGTGCTAGTCATTGAAAGAAATTTATATTTATTCCGGGTACTGTTAAAATACACAATGGTGGCTCTGAGATGTTTCCTTAGGCCTGTACTGTTAAAAGTACTTGTAGCTCCAAGAGACGAATTAAAGAGAGAAGTTCAAACATTCAACACTGATTGAACAACAGAGAACTGACACAAGTTAAGTGCAATTTCACACATCAACTTTACTTGCTTACACATGGGTAAGTATATACATGTCTATTCTGTAGGCTGAGGTTTAGTTATCATCCTTCTCTGCCTTCAACTGTCACTATCAATGACTGTGCTGTCTCTGTCTCCACCTCTGTCCGCAGTCTAGGGGTCATACTTGACCAATCCCTCTCCTTTGAGAAACAGGTTTCAAATATTTGCAAGATTGCCTATTTAGAACTAAGAAGAATCAGCTCTGTACGTCACCTTCTCTCTACAGATGCTACAAAAACTCTCATTTGTGCATTTGTCTTATCTAGAATAGATTACTGCAACTCACTTTTGGCCGGCCTTCCAAAATACCTGATAGAAAGATTACAGCGAATCCAAAATCATGCAGCCCGAGTCGTCTGTAGAGCAAGAAAACATGCTCACATTTCGCCTCTCCTCCACTCTCTTCACTGGCTATCTGTCTCAAACCGTATCTTGTACAAAATTTCAACTCTCACTTTCTCTGCTCTCTTTGAAAATGGACCTTCTTATCTCTCAGATCTCCTTAAAATCTACAGCCCCTCTCGACAACTACGCTCCTGTGCTGACGACCGCCTTCTGCGAATGACTCGCTTCAGGACTACTACTGGTGAAAGATCTTTCTCTTTTCAAGCTCCAGCGACGTGGAACAGACTGCCAGACTGTCTCAGACATTCAGATTCTATCTCTTCTTTCAAGTCTAAACTTAAAACCCATCTATTTTCTCATAATTAGTCAATGCTGTGGGGAGAGGGGGGGGGGGGGGGTACAACCTAACTCATAGCTGTCTGGGCCTTTTCAAATGTAGCGTATGTGTATGTTCTCTATTATATGTATTTGTGTATGATTGAACGTTATAGGATTAAGTTTTTGTAGTGATATTTGAAGAATAAGTGAATGTCACATTGGTAGGATTAGGATTTGTTAGTTATTGTAGTAATAGTATTTGTAGTTGGGTGTAAGGTGTATTATTGTATATGAGAAGGGTGAATGTAGTATGACTTTGTAAAGCGCTTAGAGAAATTTGTTTGATTAAGCGCTATATAAGAAATCATTATTATTATTATTATCATTGAACCACAAAAATTAAGTGCCCTTCCTCACTCCTACTTTACTTACTTACACTCAGTGCAGTAGCTTAAGTTGGAATACAGTGGGCATGTCAATGTTACTCTGAATGTATATTCTTATACACATCCACTTCACACCCAGTGCAGTAGCCAAAGTGGTGATCATAGACATGTTCTCACTGTTTCATCTTAAAGTGAGGGTAAGTTCTGAATGAACTGATCTTAATTGGGTTGAAGTCCACTCGGATTATGATAACTCAGCTTAAGTTGGAGATGATAGTTGATCTCTCTGGTGGCTGGTGACTGATCCTGCTGTGTAGACCTGTTGCTGTATGGCTGGGCTGTGGTGTGTCTTCACAACCTGTCTTGCCCAGTGGTTGTAGTGTAGCCCTGGTTTAAGGTGTAGCCACAGTGTCTGGCATAACCCCAGTTTCTGGCATAGCCACAGAGTATGGTTTAGCCACAGTTGGAAGTGTAACCACGGTCCCAGGTCTGCGATAAAGAGAACCTGGTCTGTAGTTAAGTAGCCGAGTGGCTAGCTTGTTGAGTTCACACATTTACCCTTTTATCTTTCAGAAGAGGTGTGAGAACTCAGCCAGCAAATGTTTATTCTATTTTAGAGTTTCTACTATAACTATTAATCTCCACTTTTGTTTAGAGGCTGGGTTAAGCTTACAAAAGGGTAGGAGACAATAATGCAATGCTAACAGTTTCAGTCAAATAACTCAATGTTTCTTATGAATTAAATCACATTAACTTGGAATGCACTTAGCCCAAGTACACATGTGGTGTAAAGTCATATACTACAAATCATTCCAACAATCACCAGTAGTTATAAATCAACTTAGCAGTTTTCACCTAGTACAGGCATACTGGTTTTCTGATCAAAGTTTATCATTCAGTTATCATCTTAACAGATGGAATTGCATACTGGCAAAAGTCAGGTTGAACACAAAGAATAGTGGTCAGAGTGTTAACAAAGAATCATAACCACATGGGGATAGCTTTCACCACATGGTGGCAAGCAAACTACTACATGGCACAATCATTCATCATTTTGATAAATGTCACCAAGTATTTGTACAAGGTTACACTATTAAACCACATGGCATACATTTAATCAATGCCTAGATTTGAAATGTAAAACATAGTTTCAACTTACATTTTTCTGGAATGAATCAGTAACTTCAGACTGGGTTTTTCAGATCAGAGGGAGATTACCATACCCTCTCTCTTGATTTACCTCTGGCATTTGTCTTGTTACTTAGTTCTGATCTACAGCTGGTCTCCAGGAAAAGTGAGTGGGAAAGGCTCAGTATCCTATTTTAACCGCTAAATTGAGAATTCTAGATTTTTCCCTGGTGACGGGCTGTCTCTCAGGCAATGAGAGGGAGGAGACTTGTCTGTCTTTTGGCCCTCTTTGATTTAGGATTGGCCAATCGCAAACAAGGGAATATATCCTGTGCCGCACTGAGATCAACATGCGATAATTTATGCACGCATCTTTAGAACAAATGCTAATGAGCTAAGCGCAAATAAACACAATAATATCACCCCAAACCTGCACACAACAGTCTGAGTGCAGGTGGTTGAATATTAAAGAGGAGGGGGGGGGGGGGGGGAGGGGAGAGAGGGGGGATGGGTAGCACAGAGAAGGCCAGGTGCCTTTGTGTCAAGTGAGAGAGAAGGGGGGGGGGGGGGGGATGTGGAGAGAGCGGGCAACTTGCAATGCTGATAAACTTTCTGCTGTGTCACCTGGCTACACTAAAGTGTGAAGGGGAAGGAGAGGGTTGTAAGGGAGGAAGGTGGAGTGAGAATGGCGTCGAGTGGCGTGCGCGATGACGCAATTTTCTTTTCCGTGCAATACTTTCGCTACATCAAGGCGAGAAGGAAGGGGGGGGGGGGGGGGGGGGGGGGAGTTGGCATAGATTTGAAATCTATTTTGCCTTTTGGGGTTTGTACAGTAAGTACAAGATATGATTTGGGCGGATCGGGTGGAGTTGTCAAGCGTTTTGTCACATCATTGACCAGTAGTCTCCTCACGACCTGGAGGTCAGCGAGGCTGGTTGGAACTGGCTGAAGTGCCTGAGTTTGCATTGATAGTATGGGAAAGAATGTTGCACTGGAAACGGTGTTGCAGTCGTGTTGTTGCTCTATCTAGATCCATCCAACAATTCTTTTCATTTGTAGGTCAACGTTTTGTTTTCTGTACATCAGTGAGGTGTCGTTGATTGGTATAGAGTTCAGATTTCTGACCACTGAGTACTCCTGATGGCAAGTGCTATTGATCAACTTGTGTTAGTGCAAAAATATTGCGCCATATCGATCTGGGTTGTCAGCAGTGAGTATTCTGTATGGCATACCATTCATCTGCAAAAGATGCAAGATGCACCTCCCCAGCAGTTGTCCTTCATTCAGGGGGTATACTACCTACCTCCCAAAATGAAATAAAATGAAGTAAAATAAAACAAAATAAAGTTATGAAATAAAACAAAATCAAAATAAACAAACAAATAGGCAAAGAAAGGAAAAAAAAAAACAGGGGAAGATAATGTCTGTCCTTGCATTGTAAACAGAGTTATCTTTTCTGAGTTTACGGGTCAAGCAAATAGATCTAGAGAGTCCGACCTTTGGCTTGAAGTGCACCACCAGGATAATGACGGTGATGCCGACCGTCTGCACTTTAGCTACACCATTTTTCATGCACACACACACACACACCCCACACACACACACACACACACACACACACACACCAAACACACACACACACACACAAACACACACACACACACACACACACACACACACACACACGCACACACACACACACACACACACACACACACACGTTAATGGAAGAATCAATCACTTTTTCAAAGCTCTAGATGTCATGTACAAATTCTCTCGAGCTGTTAACTCCAGTTTCATGTTTGGACTTTTCGTTCCTGGATTCGCCTTTTAATCCGGATCCACTGCAAAATTCTACAGGGTCATCCTTGGGTCACATCCCATGTTTCTACTGCTAAATTTGTTCAAATTGGTTTTTGTAGTTTTTGTGCTGTTTTGTTGGCGTAGTGAAATATTGTTCTTGGAGATACCTATACATGTTTTTTCTTTATTCTTGTATGCATTGCGCAAAAGAGTTCCGTTCACTTTTTGAGAGGTTGTGCTCTGTAAGCAGTCATCATTATCATCATTATGATTATAAACAGACACACAGACCACTGGCTGCGTGTGGACAGCCTAACCTTTTTAACAGAGGTGACAATCAGTACTTTGAAGCACCAAATGTAATATACTGAGTGGATGAACAGACGATGTTCGGAAATCTGCGAGTGAGCTAATCTGTGTTTGAGCTCTCATTCAATTAATTTGATTTAATTACAAATGTGAATTCCTATGTCAGGCTACAGTCGACCATTTCAGTCCTCTGTCGCGATTGGTCAGGAGTATCGCTGGGATTCCCGTTCTGAAGAAATGACGTGGGCAAGTTGCCACCAGTTCTATTCCAAGGCGAATCATCACTTTGATTCTTAGATCAACTTATCATCAGTCACGTGTCGTAGAAATCACGAGGGCAAATAGCACCTGCGCCATTCCAAGGCAAACCATCACCGTGATATTTTGATCAATTTCTTTTCAATCACGTGTTGTAGAAATCATGAGATCAAGTTGCCATGTGGCCAACTGAAAGGCAACCATTGGCTTTGGTACTTAATAAAATCTGTAATCAATTACGTGCTGTAGAAATCAATTTATTGTCAATCACGTCTTGTAGAATTCACCAGGACAAGTTGCTCCTTGGCCCATTCCAAAGCAAACCGTTGCCTTGATACTTCGATCAATTCATTGTCAGTCACGTCTTGTAGAATTCACCAGGACAAGTTGCTCCTTAGCCCATTCCAAAGCAAAGTGTCACCTTGGTACTTCAATCAATTCATTATCAATCACGTCTTGTTGAATTCACCAGGACAAGTTGCTCCTTGGCGCATTCCTGAGCAAAGTGTCACCTTGATACTTTGATCAATTCATTATCAATCACATCTTGTAGAATTCACCAGGACAAGTTGCCCCTTGGCCCACCACAGGGCAAATTCCCTTGGTACTTGACAACAATTCATCATCAGCCTTAACCTCCACGGTTACAAATGTGTCCATGGTGCTTTGCCCTTTGTATAGCTGTACTTAACCCTATCGCCATCGTTCATAGGTTCCTCCCTCTTTCACTGCATCCTCCCCACCTACCCTGTTCTCCACTTCCCCACCAACCTTAACTGACTCCAAGAGGGGAGAAAAAAGGGTCGGGGTGGGGGGGAGGGGGGGTAGGTTAGATCATCCAGTTACCGGTCAAGAGTTGCGATGGGGTCGAATCATGCTGGCCCCTACCATTAAAAAGGATGACTTTTTTTATACCTATCTGAATGTGTTGTCGTTCTGGTGGTGTGTGCTATAGGACAGGCCTCTCTTCCTTGTTTTCCTGGGATGGTGATCTCAGTCTGCAGTATCACGGGAGATGGTTGTGGACGTGAAACCTGAATGATACTACTAATTATGGAGATGGTTGTGGACGTGAAACCTGAATGATACTACTAATTATGGAGATGGTTGTGGACGTGAAACCTGAATGATACTACTAATTATGGAGATGGTTGTGGACGTGAAACCTGAATGATACTACTAATTATGGAGATGGTTGTGGACGTGAAACCTGAATGATACTACTAATTATGGAGATGATTGTGGACGTGAAACCTGAATGATACTACTAATTATGGAGATGATTGTGGACGTGAAACCTGAATGATACTACTAATTATGGAGAAAGATCGAATGGAGAGGGGGGGGGGGAGAGAGGGGGGAGAAACAGAAACAGAGACAGACAGATAAACAAACAGATAGAGAGGGGGGTTGAGTGAGAGAGACAGACAGACAGACTAGACAGACAGACAGACAAAGACAGATAGACAGACAGAGAGGAGGACTGAGCAAGAGAGGGAGGGGGAGGGAGAGACAGACAGACAGACAGAGAGGGGGACTGAGCGGAGGACTGAGAGAGACAGACAGACAGACAGACAGAGAACAAAGGGGGAGAGAGGAGGGGGGGGGGGGCAGATGGGGTCAGAAATGAAGTAGTCACTGTTGCTGTTGTGGTGTTCTGGGTGTGGGACTGGATCGGCCGGTCGCCGCAGACTCGAGCTCTATCAGAGTGTCTCAGGATTTATGGATTTTTTTTTCGCCCCCGCTCTCTCCGATCCAGATCACCTGTTCAGTATGTTGAATGGCAGGAAGGCTTGGACCACACAGAATGGGTAGATGGGGCTGATGGGTGGGGGGGGGGGGGGGGGGCAAACAAACTGCTTTAATACGAAGAGAACGTTGCTCAAGCACATGCAAAGAGCGTTTGTCCTGCTGTGTTGCTATTGCCTGATCGGAGAGAGCTCGTTTTGTTTGGAAACAGAGTGCAGATGATGATGTCACTGAACCAAAACATGACTTCATATGTCTATGGATCTTGATGACATTCTCATACCCATTGAGATTTGGTGACCCAGTAAGTCTGTGACAGGCATTTCATCAAACAGGAGCAGTGTTGATTTGGATTGTTCGTGCAGTACGTGCAGTACTTAAACGCAGTTTGTTCCCTTGTTGTTGCAAGTACGTCCCGAACAACGTCTGTTTTAAGATCATGTTCACACTCATTGGAATGGTCAGCTATGATCACATTTTTCAGCATCGACAGCTTTCTTGGGATCCGTGTCGTTGAGTGGGACGTACAGGGTGGGGTATGGAGGGCTCACTCACGCTTGCTTCGCGGCTAAGCACTTACCGTCGTCAGTGGCGTGTATCTTGCTGTATGTTGGACCAAAACAAGTAGGACTGAAACCCGCTTAAGTGGC